>JAAGKR010003432.1:15678-74804 GCA_011419295.1 Clarias macrocephalus | reverse complement strand
GGATTTACTGCTCTCTTCTGTTCTGATTCACGTTCGCAGCTCTTTTTAGGCCCTGCACAACAAACGCTCAGGATTATTAGCGAAGACTTTAACCCTCGCTCGCAAAATGGTGGGTTTGAAATCACTCATCATTCCAGCTATTCTCTGCTTTTGTCCACTAAATAGGTGTCATGTTAGCTACACATCCGCACTACGCGTCCGCGCTACACATCGGCCCTCGCGGCGGGGGAATAATAACAGGCTTTCAGACGCTATTCAGCTTCACTCAGAACTCCCAGAGTAAAACGCTGATATTGTTCACGTCCCAGCAACCTGTGACCTGCTAGCCTGCCAAGCTAACCACGTACTTATGGGTGTAAAGATCAGCTATACTAAAAAAAAACACATCTGTGTCATCATAGAAAATTATATATATATATATATATATATATATATATATATATATATATATATATACAATGTTGTATTTTTAGCCTACAAAAGTTTACTTGTGGCCAGCTATAGAGAACATGTTAGTGTCAGTGTCAGTGTGTGTGTGTGTGTGTGTGTGTGTGTCTGTGTGCTGCTGGGTGGCATGTTGCAATTTCCCAAAACCCTGTCAGAGCAATTACAGCCACTGCAGCGTGTGCATGGCTGCTCATGGACATCCTCCATTTTATTCACACACACACACACACACACACACACACACACACACACACACAAACAAAAAATTCTCACTATACTGGAAGGTTTATGGATGCCTATATTTCCCTTGTCCACCTGTCTCTCTCTCTCTCTCTCTCTCTCTCTCTATATATATATATATATATATATCTGTTCGTCTCTCTGTCTGTCTGTCTGTCTGTGTCTCTGGCAGTCTGTCCGTCTGTGTGTTTTGTATCTTTCTTTCCATCTGTTTTAGTTTGTCTGACTCAAGACTTGCATGTCTGTCCGTGTGTGATTATTCTGTCTAGCCACCTGCCTCTCTTCCTATCTGTCTCCCTCTCTGTCTGTCTGTCTGTCTGTCTACCTGTCTTTCTGTCTGTCTGTCTGTCTCCCTCTCTGTCTGTCTGTCTGTCTGCCTGTCTTTCTGTCTCTCTTCCACCCTGTCTGCCTCTCTGGCTTCATGTCTCTATATCTGCCTGTCTCTCTGTCCGTCTCTCTACCTCTGTGCCTGTCTTTTTCTCCTCTAGTCTCTCTGCTTGCCTGTATGCCTGCCTTTCTGTCTCTGTCTCTCTCTCTCTGTCTCTCTGCTTGTCTGCCTGTCTGTCTCTCTGCCTGTCTCCCCGCTTGTCTGCCTGTCTGTCTTTCTGCCTGTCTATGATAATGAACACAATCATGGCCCAAATGAAACACAGTTTGACAGAATAAAAGTGTGTGACGGTAGACGAGTGTCTGTATGAGAACACCAGTGTGTGTGTGTGAGTGTGTGTGTGTGTGTGTGTGTGTGTGCATTAACAGACACACACACCCACAGTCAGTGTTAAAAATCCCCAGACACGTGAGACATATTTTCTTCTTCCCCCCGTCTTTCTTATTTAAGCTCTGCTCTCGGCCGCTCCGACTGAAGTTCATCAGTATTCATGAACTGGAAGTGTGTGAAGTTTAGTGATTAGCTCAAGCGGTTAAACAAGATTAATGATAGAAGCCGAGGCGCAACTCCAAACACACGGAGAAAATTAGAGCCATTTAAGAATTCAGGACGTGGCCCTGCGCCTAACTAGTTGCCTGGTCATTTTTTTTTTTTTCGTAGCGCCGTTATTAAATTATCTCCGATTAGCCGATATTTAAGCTCGCTCCCTCGAGCGATTTGGAGAAATCAGGAAAGACGGGGCGCGCGGGCGCGCTAATCAAGGGCTGGATAAATAAATGCTAATGGTGCGCTTGAAAACTAAGGCTAGGTTTACATCTGTTAGCGCGGCTAATTCGCAGGGATATTAAAGACGGAGGCTATCGTCGGGAAACGTGCCGAGCGATTCATCAGGTTCGGGTGCGGGACGAGTGTTTATTCGATTAAATCGGCAGAAAAACTAGCGTGTTTTTTTTTAATCAGGAAACTTTAGATCGAATTAGCGGACGACTGCAGGATCATGATGCAGCCTGGAGCGTGAACGCCTTCAACAACAATAACAACAACAAGAAAAGAAAAAAACTAAACCAAACACACACACACACACACACACACACACACACACACACACACACACACACACAAATATATGAAGATTTAAAGTGGAGGCCGCTGTCGCGTTAACGAGATGGAAATAAAATCACGCTAATTGACGTTTCTTTGACAGTCGCGCACGCAGAGATGAGATGTGGGTTCCGTCAGGCTGACAACAGCTCGGGATTTAAGCTTCCCACTCTCCGTGTGGCTCTCCAGCTTCTTCTTCTTTTTTTTTTTTTAAATTCCTGTGAAACATTTGGGGATCACAGGATGGATCTGCACCTCGTTCCCAAATAAAAAAAGTTCAACAACAAGGCTAATCCTGTGTGAGCTCAGGACACGAAGAAACAAACGAACAAAGTAAGACACAGTGAGAGCTACTTGAGCATGAGGAAGACTAATAATAATACTAGTAACAATAATAATAACAATACTATAAAACCAAGGCGTTTCTATACCAAGGCCGTGCTCTAAATCCCGCTACGAGTTCTGTGGCTAGCCCGCTTGTGTTCCGCTGAGTCTCATTTGAGGGAATATGTAGAGAACGGTTGCGTAACACAAACCCAGGAGTGCTGACGAGGCGAGTGTTTCTGTCCCCTCCCGGACCCTAATCAGAGCAACACCATCGACTGTAATGACCATCAAAGGGGAAATAAATAGCGACAGGAGCGCTATTCTCAGCACCGATCCGAGGAGCGGAAAAAAAAAAAAGAAGTTAGACCCACACTGCACTTCTGAAATCCTGTAATCGTGTGCCGACATCATGACATCACCTTTAATCCGTTCGCTGAATTAAAGTAGTCAAGAGTGTGTGGGGGAAATAATACACATGAGGAAGGCAAATACGTACAGAATCGTCATGTAGATTATGTTAATGATGTAAGTGAGGTACATTATGAACAGTACACGCCCACATGAATGAGCTGCTACTATAGAAACAATTGAGCGAGCACACTAATTAACATTATAACTGTTCATGCCTGTTTTTTTTTAGGTTCCAATTCATTTCCCATCATATTTTTTGATCTGTGATCAAAGCGGTGCTCTAGTTCTGACGGCTTTATTTATTTATTTTTTTTTTCAGTTTAAAACAGCTAGCTTTAGCTAACATCTAGAGTAAAAAAAGTTAAAAAGAACATAAAAATGCAATTAAAGTTAAATGACGACTTGGAGGAACTATGTAGCAAACTACAGCAAGAAATCTCAACTAGTATTTCTCTAGAGCCGTGTTTCCCAAAGTGAGGGAAGCCCCTAGTGGACTTTAGTGGTACTGCAGGTGGGCTGTGCAGCATCATGTTAATCAAAAAAATTTTAAAGTGTGTAATTTTTGACTTTGTTCTAAGGTTCATAAAATAGTTCTGATTTATTTGATTTAGTGACGTTCTCTATTTATTTTAATCCTGTATGTTGACCACAATGAGCTGTGATTGAAGCTTCAGGAACGGCTGCTCTAGAGTTATTTATTTATTTATTTATTTATTTATTTATTTATTTATAGGCCATATTTAAACATTTTAAGCAGGAATGTTTTTGTTTTTGATTCTGCTGTCAGATTGAATATTTTGCTCACCTCAAGCATAGACGTTTCTAGAAAAAAAAGTTAACGATCTCGCATCTTAGCTGGAAAAAGAGCTCGGAATTTTGTCGAAAAAAAAAAAAAAAGACATTCTTGGTTTTTTTATTTTATTTTATTTTATTTTTTGCAAAAGCGCGGTCGTACACGGTCACTGAGACTCCGGGCTACGAGATGTTCGGTAAATCAAAAGTAAAGTTTCAGGCGATTCCTGTTTTGGGAATGATGCAGGATCTCCGTAATGAAGCAGCACACACACACACACACACACACACACACGGTCTATATATTAAATCTACGAGAGAGAGGGAGAGAGTTTGACTGTTCCTGTGTGTTCAGCAGGGGAGGGATAGTTCTTGAAAGCCGAGCACTGAAATCCCAGCAGCCTCTCCTCAGCTCAGCGTGAGGCTCTGTCACCGTCTCGAAGGAAGGAAAGGGAAAAAAAAAAGTGCCCAAATTACTCAGGAAAAAAAAAGACTGGGAAATGTTCAGGCGCTCAGATGTTCAGCAGACCGGGTTTAGCCGCGTCTCAGGAACGTTTCATCAGGACTTGGAGCAAACTCGAATCCGGCGGGAAGCTTTGGTTTACAAACGCGGCGCTGTAAGGATTGAGGATGATTAGCGCTCCGGCGATGGAGGAAACCCACAACTGCGATGCTCGTCACAATTACACGGCTCGCTGCGACGACAACGCGCCGCCTCGCCGTTCCTTTCTGTTCACCAGCGCCTCCTGCCGCGTTCCGTCCACGCCCGTGGCTGAACACGAAGTTTGTTTGTTTTTTTTGTTTTGTTTTGTTTTGTCTCACGTTCCTGACACATACGGAAAAAAAAACTAAAACACAGAATAAAGGAAAGAAAGTAGCGGGATAATCAGGACATTAAACTCAAACGCGAGGACCATATGTTAATTATGTAAATGCTTCATTCTAATCAGCTCGAACCGATGTAACGAGTTAGCAGGAAAAGAAGCGAACGTAGGGAGTTATCAAAAACGTCATTAATATTCATCGGCGCAGCGCCGCGGCACACGCGCACCCATCCGCACACACGAATTAATAGTTTGATGAGGGATGAAAGTGCTGGAGGTGGTGTTTATACGGAGAACCATCTGTCTTACTCAGAGTCCGCTCCTCTCCAGCGCGGGAGCGGGCGCAAGACGGGCTCCCGTAACGAACAAGCCGTTTGCGAGAGAGTGGTTGGGGCGGGGGTAGAAGTAGGAGGTGGAGGGGGGAGTATTTCTATAAAAAAAAAAAGAAAAAAGAAAAGAAATTCACAAAAGGGTTTCATTTAGGAGAGCTGCTCATAACTAATGAGGGAAGAATATTCATCAAATAAAGAAATAAAGTCTAGCATGCGCTAGTTAGGATTGGTCGTTAACGCTAACGGCACGGCGGGCGCGTATCCGATATCAGGGGCGGGCGCTTTATTAAACAATGCAGATCTGTGCGTTTACAAAATTACATCAGAGCCAACAATCTGCTCATGAAGAAACATTAAACGTTGCTGCTTTATCATTAAAAAACACTTACATACACAAAAAAATGAAATATATATATATATATATGAACATTCATATGTGTGTGTGTGTGTGTGTGTGTGTGTGTGTGTGTGTGTGTGTGTGAGCAAGCTGGCGTCGTGGCAGGAGAACAGTCCAGGCCAGCGTGAACATGAGGACAGAGACGCGGCTGCCCCCGTGTTGCCCTCCGCCCCTGGCACCGTCCAGCTCCGCTCCATCTGGAGCCCTCATCTGTGCCCACCTCGTTCGCCCCCCCCCTCCTCCTAGCCCCGCCCCCTTTCCCCCACTAACACTCCTTCAACGTCCCATTCACACACATCAGCGACGTTACTTTTAAAACACACACTGTTTTAAATGTGAGTGATGGAAATTAATATGTAATCAAAAATAAATAAATTAGTAAATAAATTGTTATTATTCAATTAAACAGATATTTTAAGCTCTGCAACGTGAGCATGCGGTGTGGGACGATCCTCACACATCATATCGAGCAAATAAGAATAAAGAAATAAAAGATTCCTACGCGGACGATGTTAAAATTGGCGGATACACGTGAAAACGATTTTATTTATATTCAATACCAACATTACAGAGACAAGCCCCGCCCACCACTCCGTCTCTATCTCTGGTCACAAACGGTTTCTTACTCAGTGCGCCAAGTCTCAGAAGTGAGCTCAGATAAGAAGCAGGCTAAGTTTGGCATTCAGGTCTCTCATATCAGTGTGTGTGTGTGTGTGTGTGTGTGTGAGAAAGAGACCGAGCAGCACCCTGACATGCACCCTAATGGAGCTCCTCTGGTCCAGCCTACTCAGGTCCCGAGTTCAGCAGAAGCTCTCTGTACGTGACTAGAACGCTTTCACACTTTCGCTTCAGAAACCTCTTTTCTGAGACGAGAGAAAACTCGCACCACATCGCAGCTCTAACAGTGCGCGTGTGTGTGTGTGTGTGCGTGTGTGTGCGTGCGTGTGTGTGTGTGTGTGTGTGTGTGTGCGTGTGTATGAAGGCTTTTTCGTTTACACGGTTCACGGCGTATCAGGTGAGATCGATAGAGTACATGAAAGCACGCTCGGTGGCGAGGCGATTGCGAGTGTGTACCGCGGTGCTGTCGGCGGGGCTTACACACGGCCGCGTACACACTCTGAGATACACTGATTTAGAACAGATCGCAGTCTTCGGTCAGCGCGCGTCATCTGCAGCTCCGCGCTCCACAAACAAGCAGAATTACACACACACACACACACACACACACACACACACACACACACACACACACACACACACACAAGCCCAATTCCATAAACCACAAGATGAAAAACAACATCCTCTGAAATCTGAAATCCTAAAGAGTTTATTCGCAATAAAGAAAAACATTTTTAAAACTGCAATGTATTTGATTGTCAGCTCAGTTTCATGAGGAGGGAAAATATACAAGCAAAGTAAAAAATAAAAAAAACCCACAAACGTTACACATACACAACTAAATATAAATGAAGTGATAAAGACATGGACACACACACACACACACACACACTGTATGTTGATCGTGTATATATAAAGAGAGAGAGAATAGAAAATAGATGAATCGTTTAATACTAAGTGATAAATAAACTTCATTAAAGTACAGTTTAATACATAAGGACTAGCTATATGTAAATATATAAATATCCAAAGTAATTAATTAATAGGAATATATAACTAGTAAACCAATTAACTAATTTTACTGTTTAATGTAAAACGGGAGGAGTATATAATAACTAATCAACTAACTCACTGTACAGCGAAGAATAAGTGACAAACTAATTAACCAACCAACTTAATAAAGTAATTAATCTATACTTAAATGTGTAGTTAGTAACTAACTAAGTAACTAAACTAACGAAGATAACTTATTTATGGTTAGGGATAGGTGACTGTACAATTAATTAATATGAATTGTATTGATAACTAACTTTCTAGATTGCTACACAGTTTAATGTGAAGGGACAGATAACCAACTAACTAACTATCTAACTGTAACTGTGCAGATAAAGATGACTAATTAACTAGTCAATTGAACAAATTAACTAACACATTAATGCTTTAATGCATGTTTAACTAAATACATAATAACTAACTAACTAACTAACTGACTGACTAACTAACTAACTAGTTTATTGGGCAGAAATGGATTATTAACTAGCTAAGTTAATAGCCGTACAGCTAAGGATGCAATGATAAGGATGACCAAATAGCTAACCAATCAACCAACCACATTAATTATGTAATAAATGATCAGTTTAATGTAGAAATAACTAAGTAACTAACTAAACTATCTGTATAGGTAATGATATAACATGATTAACCAACAAGCATATCAACCAACCAAATTAATTAGGACATTAATTATCAGTTTAATGTGTGAACTAACTAACTAACTAACTAACTAACTAACTAACTAACTAACTAACTAACTAACTAACTAGTTTGCTTGGTAGGAGTTGATAATTAACTATCCAATGAACTAACGCTACAGCTAGAGTACAAGTAAGATGAGTAACTTTCCAAACAACCTAATTAAGTAATAAATAAACATTTATTTTATGTATGCATGAATAAATACATAACTAATTACCTGAGTAACTGAATACATCAATATTTTATGCGCTAAGAGTAGATGACTAAAGAATAACTAACTAAACAGATGAATTAATAAAGAGCTTAATCATCGTCATAGATACATTAAAACAAAAAGAAAAACAGAAAGCAATGAATAAATCAAGTAAATACCTGAATTACTTCATTACAAAAATGTGATTAAACAAATAAAAAATAAATACAGAAATATGTGTTGGTAAAATAATTTTGATTAGTTTATTTGTACATTTACTTTCTTGAATGAATCAGCAGTTAACTTTAATTTAATGACAATTATTTATTCATTAATTACATAATGAATAAATAAATAAGCTGTTCATCCCTGTGTGTTTGTCGCGTATCTGCTCGTCCACATGGAGGTGTTTTCAATGAGGTCCAAATGAAAAAAAAAAAACAAATGTAATGAACAGTAATGAACGTTACTGCCTGAATGATTAATAAATCAGCAGTTTATACTTTTGAAAATGAACGAATTGATTGTGAATGAATTAAATCATTTCAGTGATTGATGAAGGCGTTTGGGTTTCAGTGTAACGCTGCTGAACTCCACCGGACGCGCCCCTGTAGGGGCATCGATTAGCTGTCGGGGGGTTTTTAGTGCTCGGAGCTTTGAATATAGATTTTATTAATGGATCAGGTATCATTGAATGTGTGTATGTGTGTGTGTGTGTGTGTGTGTGTGTGTGTGTGGTGGTAGGGGGATAAGTGCTTCATGAGGATGACGATGTGTCTCCTGTCATTCTCTAATCACTACACGGGATTAATTTTTATTTAGTCCAGTCGGGCGAGGGGGGGGGGGGGGGGTTGGGGGGGGTTGTGGTTTAAGGTTAAATAGATTTCCTTTGAATATCTGATTTATTTATTTCTGTAATTACATGCTAATGTTTAACCGACACCGTCGCAGGTCATTCAGCTTTTCTTACTTTTCTATTTTTTTAATTTTTTTATTTTTTTTATTCGGCGAAGGTTAAGCACATGGTCGCTTCCTAATGGGCGCGATTGACCAATCGAAGTCCGACCATCGAGAACATTCAGGTTCCTGTAGAGGGGGTTAAAGGTTAATTCACTAAATAAAAAAAAAGAAAAGAAAAAGGGACTCTTACATCGATACGTGATTCTGGCTCGCTCACGTGTGCGCTGGCGGTGTTTGGTAATAACCGGAACATTCCAACAAATCAATGGTTATTTAATTCTCAGCGAGCTCCCGAGTCCATTAAACCTGATTACGTTCGGCCATTTTCTTCTCGCTGCCTTCTCGCCGTCTTTTTTCCCTCCAACCCTCCGCTCAATCTATACGCCCGGCTTCTGAGCGAAGACCTTCAGAGGCAATTTCAGCCTCTATTAACATAGCATGCTAGGCGCTAATTATTTATTGGATTGAAGCACTGCTGCTCCAGCGCGCCGCACCCGCAGCAGCCCCCACCCCATACACCCTATACAGTCCACGCGTCTACCTCCTCCTGTCCCCAAAAAGACCAGGATATAACCCGGAGAAGATCCGGAACGAGGCGTGACACAAGCGGAGCAGGGATAACAAAGGCTCGTTAGTAGCCGCGGGATCTGTAACGATCAATCATCTTTTTGTTGATCCAAGCGTTTTATTTATTTGGCTGCCATTTGGGTCAGCAGCAACAGGAGCCTGATTAATGTGGAACGGATACTTCCTGACCTACTTCCCAGAGGAACACAACTCCAAGCAGGAAGATGATCAAGCAACACGGAACAAAGCTCCTTAAACTCTGCTTTGACCTTCGACCTGGATTTAAGCAGTTGTACAGGTCATGTCCTTCTAGGGCTGGGCGATATAATAATATTGATATCAAGAGGAATTAGGTTATATCATAACATGTTTTACTTATATGTTTAAATGAAATGGAAGTAGCTGATTTTAGACTTAAACTTGTGAAATAAGTGAAGCTGAATCACTTCCCACTTATCAGATTCTTACTAAACCGTGTTCGCTATTAAAATACGTAACTGTTATAGTCTAGAGTATGTATATATTTCGCTAATGTTAACTAGATCAAACATACCCTTGTGGAAAATCCTTTAAGATCCTTTTTTATGGGTTTGCAGCTGTGATATACAGTAGTACTAGGCTGTATTCTCAGGTCTACAACCGCACGCCGATATTCAGTACAACAGCACGACCTCGAGTGTCCCACAAGAACGTTTCTCATCAACAGATTATGATTTGTTGATTTATTTACTGGGACATATTGTGCTCCGCCCACACATATCCTTCCAAAACTGGTGGAACTAACTAAACGCGGCGGGCCGAGCCGCCGACAGTAACAGTAGCGAGCGACAGTTGGTGTAATTATCAGGGGTGAAAGTAGTTTTAAGTTCCTACCGGTACTGTGCCGCCAAAAGGTGAGAAGAATAAACCATGGAGGTGCTGGACTGTCCTAAGAAGAGGGATTTGGGATTCAGCCTCGTGTTAGAGGCTAGTTAGCTTTATAGCTAAGCGTTAGCCGTGATCAGAGCGATTCAGAGCGACTTACTGCAGAGACGCCGTGATGTTTAAGACGACATGACGTTATCAGATGTGTGCTGTTGCTGAAAGTGCTCCTGTGACTGGGTGTGAATGTGGGCGTGGCCAGGCGGCTGCTCCCTCCTCAGTACTGCGGACCGTACAGACCGACTCTCACCCAGTAAGAGTATTAATGACTGGAGAAACCCTGTGACACGGACTGATACATATAGTCACACGTCTCAGTGCTGTTATGCTCTATATCATCACTCACGGAACGTCTCTTATCCGATTAGGTTACTCGGTCGGAACTAACAGTTGTATAATTGGTATTTCCTCTCTCTCTCTTCCTCTCTCACTCACTCACTCTCTGTATAGAGGCAGAATATATATATATATATATATATATATATATATATATATATATATATATATATATATAAAAATTTCTTCACTTTTCAGAAACAACTGGATTTTTTTTGTTGTACCAATTTTTTTCTTAGAATTTCTTTCTTTTAAAGAAACAAATCTATATATAGTGATGTACATCATTTAGAGAAAGAGAGAGAGAGTTGACCGTGATGCTCGCTCTACCATTTAAAGATGAAAATTAGAAATCTAGCGCTCCCCTTTTTCTTTTCTTTTTTTTTTTTTTTTGCACAGTATGGAACACGAGATGTGCGAGGCACGAGGCGGAGCAGAAAACCGATACGGCGTGTGATTAGGTAAAGGATTGGTGCCGGATTGATCGGAGTGGACACGATGTCAGAGAGGAAACGGATCTTCTCATCGACCTGTAAGGAGTGATATAGTATCAATTACCTGAGCGTGTGCAATTTCATTCGCTCAGAAAGCCGCGCGTCGCTTCGTTTCCGAGCGCCGATGAGCTCCTCGAGTCGGCGGCCATTAACGAGACACGGAAAAAGAAGCGGAATTTGCATTTTGTCCCATCAGCAGAACCGACAGCCATTAGTGATCGCCTCTCGGGCCGTATACGCCAGTCGCTCTGCGGAGAGATATATACCGTACGCTCTCAATCACGGCTTTATCCTTTCACTCCATTATCGTTTCTGCGCTTCCGCAGGTTCGTCTCTTAAACTATGACAATTATTTTAATTTGCGATTTTTTTGTTTTGGGGTATTTATCTGTTTTTTGAAAAACAATCAATGTGTCCGACAGTGTTTTTGTTGTTGTGGCTGTTTTTTTTTTGATTTAGTACATAAAGAAACATATTGTAGATATATAACGTCCAAGCATCCGTTGGTCGTTTCTTTTTTAAGGGAGCAGACGAGGTAAGGTTGCTCTGGAGAAGGGGTCAGGCGAGACATTTGTCATTGTTAAAAAAGCCACGGCGAAACGCTTCCTTCGCTTTACTTCTGAGTTGTGATGATAAGTTAGGAAGAGATGGACTGTTGTGTAAAGCCCCTGCCCTGTGGTCAACCTCCGGGAGCGAGGGCATGAATGCTAAGCAGGCCGGCAATCGATACGGGCGAATATAGCTCAACTGCACCATTTGTTCAGCCATGAGAGATGTCAATACACAGATTAGGGTGATCTATCTTTTTGATTTCGCACTGTCTTCCACCCACGCCGCGTGAGGGCTTTTGCCTGTATTAAAAGTGTTTGCTTTCTCAAGCGTGAAAATTCCAATTATTGCTCTAAGTGTGGCGACGTCGGCTTCTCGGCCTTCTCCGTATAACCTGAACAGGGAAAAAAAAAAAAAAACTGCAGAAAAGAGAGCGAGGAAGACTTTGACGTGACCTGCTTTCGGGATGTCTTCGCTCTTAAAAAAAAAAAAAAAAAAAAAAAGCAAAACAAAACAAAACAAAAAAAGCCCACTTTTAAAACATACGTCTCAGGAAACGTGGGAATCGATGACAACCCGATCGATGGTGTCGTGATGCCGGGGAGTTACTCGAGCTCTCTCCGATTGTGTGCAGGTGTGTGTGGAGGCGAAGAGTAAGGAAAAAAAAAAAAAAAGACAGAATCAGCACCTTAGAAACAGAAAAAAAAAAAAACCCAGTTACAACTCCTACACGAGAGCGAAGCAGGAGCAGGAGCAGGAGCAGGAGCTGGAGCGAGGCTCCCGGAGAACATACAGTAATTATCTCTGGATCCGCCGAAGATGTGAATTTATCTGCAGCGTTTCCATCTGAGACGCGAGCAGGAATCTATACATATGCAAATACAGCCTTAATGAAGCCCTGGACGTGTCTGAGGAGCTTCGCGACGGCCTGGACGAGTGTAAATAAGAACCGGAGGTCACGACACCAATTAAAACCAGCTTTGTGGTCTGTTTTCGAAACATTTTAAACGCTTGTGAGGAAATTCTTTAAGGTTCAGACCAGCTTCCAAGTAGCACCGTAACAACCAGAGCTACTCAACGAAGCCTTAAGGAACCTTTGGAGAACCTGATTCTTCCTAAGAGTACACAAAGGTCCAGCATTTGGGACACCATTTCTCTCTGTTACGTCATGTACTGGAACCCTTACTGGTTTTACTCCAAACGCCTCGGAATAAGGGCATATGCAGATCCCCATTAGAATTGTATTTTTTGTTTTTAAAGCTACCATAAGAGCTCTTAATTCTCCAATGCACCTGTAGAGACCCCAATCTGCCATCTTGGACATTTTCATTTCACACTCTTACTGTAAAAAAAAAAAAAATCAACTTCCTCAATGGCACTTACGTTGTCCATCTTGGAGAAGCCATTAATTATAAGAGCCCTTAATTATCCATCGAACCCTTAAGGAACCACTGAAGAACCAAATCCAAAACTCCCTCAGTTGAAACACTTTCATTTCATTTTGTTTCTCTCAAAAGTCACTTCAGTGGAATCATTAAAGACCCCATGCAGACCCCAACAACAGCCCCAGCTTCAGGCACTGTGCATTTTTTACTGCTTAAGAACACGGAGAACCCAATCCACCATGTTGGACACCATTTGCTTTCTTCTGCTGTCTGTCTGGTTCTCTTTCAGAAAAATAAAAACGGAATTTCTTTTATTATTTTTTGGTTAGAACCAAAGAACCCTTAAAAATCCAGCAAACCCTTAAAGAATCCTTAAGGAACCCACTTGTTCCCTTGTTGTTTTTTACACAAAAAGTTTATTGAGGTGTTTTTTTAATATATATAAAAAATCTAAAATAAAAAAAAAATCACTTAAGACGTTTATTTAAAAATAATTACATATTTTATGTACTTAGTTAATTTTAATTTAATTTACTTATTAAATTTCATAAATGTATTGTTTAAATGTAAATGTATATATTTTTTAGAAATGTATTATTTTAAATTTGAAAAAAAATAAAATAAAATAAAAACTTTTTAATGTTTAAAGCTCCTTAGAGGGTTTTTTGTTGTTGTTGTCTGTTTAAAGCATTTTATTAGAGAATACAGTAATAATGTTTTGCTCAAGTAAATAACCAATCAAATACAATAAATAGACTAAACAATATTTTTTAAAACAGTAAGAAATTAACTTATTTATTAAATTGTAATTAATTAAAATCAATCCAATATAGCGAGTATGTGTGTGTGTGTGTGTGTGTGTGTGTGTGTGTGTGTGTGTGTGTGTTAAACATGTGGTCCACTGTAAGTTCAAAGGATGCACTATTGGGCTAATTAATTAGCAGGCGTGTTGTACTGTCCATCTCCCAACATGTCTTCACTTTTCACATAACACACACACACACGCGCGCGCGCACACACACACACACACACACACACACACAAACACACACTCCAGCTTAAACAACCTGCCTAAATGATAAACCAACAATTAATAATAATGCGTTTGCACTTTTCTGGGGGGGGAAATGACCGTGACGATGATCTTCAGAGATGCGCATTAACGCGAGATGAAATTTTTCAGCGTTCAGCCTGAGTTAATTAGCTCGTCTTCCACAGGCCACGTTCAAGCTGCTCCCTAAATTACTTTTTTTTCCTCTCTTTTTTCCTATACTGTATTTGTCTGAGAGCGGAGCATGTATAAAGCGAGCTGCTTTACAGAAGGGACCTAATTAGGGCCGCCAGTCTCAGAACGAAGTCACTCCGACTCTTCAATTACCAACATCTTACTTTTCAGCAATTTCTTATTCATGTTCAGGGTCGTCTCGGGTCAGTCTGTCTTATTTATACAATTTTTACAGTATTTTCCAAAAGTTGGGTCTTTAATGCATCGTATATATACAGGCCCACCCTTGTGCCCACCCTGATGCCCACCCTGGCGCCAATATCGCTATTCAGTATCGAGCAATATTGCTAGTATCCAGCACACTGCCCACTCCCGTGCCCACCCTCCATCCATTCTGCCGCCTACCCCACTGCCCACCCTCTTTTACCTTGCCACCCACCCTTACATGCACCCACTGGCCACCATTCTATCCACCCCGCTATCTATCATTCTGCCCACCCTGATATCCACCATGCTGTCCCTCCTGCTGCCCACCCTAAAATCCACCCAGCCATCCACCCAGTGTCCACCCCACCGTCCACTCTGCAGTCCATCCCACAGAATACTGTAGAGACATGCATGATTCATGAATCCATGCGTTCGGCTGACACGCACACACACATGCACACGCACACGCGCGCGCACACACACTTCAGATCGTTCATTATGAACAGAAGTGCCTTCATCCACAAATGCTAATGACGCTCGAGTCAGAATGAAGGCCAGTAAGAGGTCTGCGATTGCTTTCCTTCATTAGCTCCATTAGCATTAACGCATTCCTTTAAACCTAGCTAAGAGCTTCCCATCACTTATGTGGACGCGATCCGCATCCTGAGTGCACTCAGGCTGTGCTTAAAAACATGCCAATAGCATACCCATCACATGATACGTACACACGCACGTCTGCTTCGCGCGCTTGTAAACACGGGGTGTATGCGACTGCGCTCGTCCTTTATGCCACCGCAATCAAAGCTAATTAGATCAGAAGGATCGGAGAGCTAGCTTCGGCGCCTTTCGCATGTCTGCGCGCGGATACGCTGGCCGCCTGCGTGCGTAACTGAATTTCCGTCCCATTATGGTGGCAGAGCCACTCCAGAGAGCGGCTAATGAATCAAGTGGCCGGTGCGGCCCACTCCTTTCTCCTCTAAACAATGGCCGTTAAACGACTGCCTTCACCCTGCCTCAGACTAACAAAGTGGCTCTGGGAGGCTGAGCGAGGAAATCTACAGCGAGGAAACACTTACCGAGCCTAAAGACTAACGAGCCTCCAAACTCAGTGAGGTAAGATGGAAAAGACGAGAGCAGCGCGTATTCAAAGTAGAATATTAAGCAAAAAAGGTCAGAATTCTCGTTTGCCTTTATACGAGGGGCGTTCGAGTCAAAGTGGGACTTTTGACTGCGCATAATTATCCCAGTGTTTGACTTGTGCTTGGACACCATCAAGGTAGAAAGTTCTCTCAGTATGACGGAGCCTTGATCGGACTGCCTGCTTCATATCTGAACCGCCGGCCTCCCAGGAACTCCTTGTGGACCGTCAGGAGGTCAGGACTGTACTAAAAGTCCCGGTTTGACTTGAACGGCCCTTGTAAGAAATGTAACGACTAGCATTAACTTAATAAAGTTAATAAGATGATACACTAAAACAAGACCTACGTATCGCGAGCTTCACCCTGAGAATGGTTTGCTCTTCAAAAGTTTTGGCACCCCACAAACAACCTCCTGTGTTCTCCCCAAGCCCTCGGTAGCGTCTGATCCTGTATAAGATTTACAGATATATATTTTCAACACTCATTCCGTGTATTTTAGAAGTGAAACAATAATTTAAAGTTGAGGCGTGTCATCTCGGTGAACTCAGACTTCTGGATTTTTTTATTCTTTTTTGTAGAGTTACTTGATATGCTTTGCATAGACAAATTTTTTTTCTCTGTATTTTTGTATTTTTTTTTCTCTCTCAAGAGAGAGAGAGAGAGACAGAAAGGTCGCACTTCAAGTAAATATATGAATAACCTGATGAGTCTCGGAGACGCTTCTGCTTTAGACAAACCGCGGATTTGTACCGGCTGTTGAAAATCCCCATCTCGGAGCCATCATTTCTTATCCACCTCTGAGGTTTGATGCAAGAAGCTCAGCCTGTCTCTGCACACACACACACACACACACACACACACACACACACGCACCCCCACAGAGACAGTATGCTGTGGATGGAGGTGACGGTGCAGTCACAGCGGGATTAGCTCGAATTATTTACGCCGTCTCTAAGCTCCAGTCTCGCAAGGTTCCGCCACGAGGGCCGGGATCTGGCAGGGATAAAAAGTCCGCCACTTCATCAAACGCGATATTAACGACCCTGGGAGTCATCATGCAAATTCGCGACGGACACGACGCGACAAAACTTGCAGACTCGCGCTCAGGTGCGTTCCGGTGGTGATCGCTCCCAAGGTTGCCATGAATCTTCCTCAGGTGAACGTCATAAAGCATTTGCATACTGACGGAGAGGGAATGGATGGCTCCTACGTCACGCTCATTTGCTCCCTCTCTCTCTCGTACACGCGCGCGTGCACACACACTCTTTCACTTTCTTTCCTGCGCTATGCTAGAAGCCTGGAGAGAAAGACCTGCGCCTGGATTACGAGCCTCAGATAAGTTCTTTTATGACTATCCACTGAGCCAAAATCAATTTATTTACCGTTATCAGATCCAGCACTTAAAGCTGCGCGATCGCACGTGCCGAAGCCAGAAACGAGAAACACATACGAACACACAATGATTAGCCATTTCGTCCGCTAATCACGGCGTATACGACTGAGGTTTGAATTCTGATAGTGCACAAGTTTATACTGTATGAATATTAATGTGCTCCTTCTGATACGTTGTGGTGTCACAGTGAACGCTTCCAGAAAAGAGGAACCAACTTGTTTCACACGAACAAAAGACGACATTCTTTAGCGAACAAAGTGTCGTATTTGTGCCGCCGCAGATAAAAAGGAAGAAATTAGTGCAAGAAATCACGCATCATTACTCCATCACGTAGTTTTCCTATATCACTTTCCCTACGACATGGAGTTTGTTATTCCTTACTCAGAGCGCATTCTCAGGACATTCCAGTCAGTGTCGTGTCGACGCCCGTCTGCGTCCGGGGAACCCGTCTGTCTGAGCGCCTGCAAACTGCTGCCATGTGATGGAGGGATTACGACGCCAACCGAGACGTGCACCTGTCACCTGTCTCTCCTGTGGCATTCCCAGCCAACACAAGCGTCCCCACGATTGTCCGGAATCACCTACACTTTCCGGATCCGTGCTACAAATCAAGAAATTACGAAGTGCAAACGCACCATGATCTTCATTTTTTTCCTAACATCGCGACGGCTTTAAATGCTAATATATATATATTTTTTTCCTCCCCGCGGCTCAAACGAGCCCACAGTGGGATCAATTTGTGGCGTGTTTTATGCCGGATTCTTTTTCAGTGCTGTTTATTTACCGCCGGTTTGTGTCTTCTATTAAAGCCTCGTACGAACCTCATTTAGTTCTGTGATGTACTGTAATTTTACAACAGCAAACACAACACAGCGTAAGAGGGAAAATGGCCTGGAATAATGGTCTCGTATTAAATATTTACTAAACCACCCAGAGAAGGGAGAACGATATATATATATATCGAGAGAGAGAGAGAGAGAGAGAGAGAGAGAAGGAAAAAATAAGAGTCTACATGTCCACTTGTCAAGCACATATGTTTGTTTGGAGGCTTTGTGCAGCTGCAGCGCGTAGCCATGTGGGACTCATCCTTCCTTTCATGACTTCCTATTATTCCTCCTCGCCCCGACCGCTGCGGCGTATAATCCCATACCGCAGCGGCTTGTGAGCAAACAGAGCAGACAAAGACGCAGCTGTCCGCGTGTCCCCATACACCTTGCGGGCACCTTATGTATACGAGGAGCCCGGTGAACCCGAGCAGGCGTCTTTTTTTTTCTCTTCTTCTTTTTCTGGTAAAAAAAAAAAAAACACCAGGACGAGGAATAGAAGAAGGCGGGATCGGTTCAGAGAATGAAAGAAAATAAAATAACTGGACGCTACACTTTCTATTTCTGGAACAGGAAAAAAAAATTACAAGGGAAGCAGAATTATTTAAAGCCCTGCCCTCCTGAGGCTCGCCTTTGTCTCTCCGGCAGCACCTTGGTAGCCTTCTGGCCTTTGATGAGGCTCTCGAGGCAGGTCGACCCAGATAAAGTAAAAGACCGTATGCAATCGAGATCCGACATTAAACGTTTCTTCGCCCTTTTTTAATTATTTTTTTTATTTCGTCCCCCCCCCCTTTAAAATGACACGTTGCGTTCAAAACAGTGTCAGGAAAACGCTCGGCCCTGTTCGCTTCTCCTCTCACTTAATCATCAAAAGAAGTTAAAATGCCAGGAGACATAATGAGGTTGAATAGCGACAGAGCTTGCGAGGCTATTTTCTTCCTCCTCCTCCTCCTCCTCCTCCTCCTCATCCTCCTCATGTTCATCCTCCTCCTCCTCGGTTTTCGCTCCGCTTTTCCTTTCCAGCACAACAAAGATGCAAAACAAAGTAATTAGGTCACTGAAAAGATCTGAAAGCTGAAAAAAAAAAACACAAACAAACAACAACAAAAAAAAAATGAAGAAAAGCCAGTTGTGCTTATTTATTTTTGTTTTGCTTTTAATCAAATCAGATTCTCTCGCTCTTCCAATAAGACAGGAATTTGATTACTTCTCCTCCGGCTACGCTCGGTATTAAAGAGTGGGAAAAAAGTCTTCTTGTAACGTTGGCAATCCTTTAATTATTCAGCGCATGAACGGCTGTCGAACGCCCGGAAGCTCGGAGCGGGACCGCGGAAAGGCGCTTCTGTGATCCTGTGATACGTCACGTTCAGCTAATAGCGGATTACAGAATATTAAAGATGCAAAATGTCCGAGATGGACAACATGGAAACCTATTTTGAAAAGAATCGTAGCAATTTACAGCAAAAGTCTGGTAAGTTGGAGCTGGGAAATATGGAAGGTGTCGTTCTTCCTTTATTCCGTCGTTCTGTTTGCGTAGCATCGCTAAACGGAGAGAGAGCAAACACTTTCTTAACACAAATTCTTGTATAGACGTTGTACATGTTTTAAATGCAGGTGAATAAAAATTCCACTTGATGTCATAACGAACAAAGCTCACATCCAGAGAAATAAACACTGGGGCAAGTTTACTTTTCGGTCATTTGTTAGCTTTAATGCAAAAATGTTAAATGTCCAACTTTACTCTACGGAGGTAAGCTGAATTCAGAGGGTGACCCGGCTTTGAAATAGGCGGAGCTTAATTCAGAACAGACTCGTGCTGGAAAGTTGCTAAAACCTGGCTCCTGCAGTATTGGGACTTTTGATGCAAAATGATACAGTATGTTCCTATTTAAATGGTGATTTTTTGTTTGTTTTGTTTGTTTGGCTGGGAAATGAGCTGCCACTGACGTCAGTAAAAAAGCTTGTCTGATCGACGACATGGACGCAAAGTTAATTTTCCACACTTTCGTCCATCATTCTCCGTTCCTTATGGCTTTCGCTCTCTTCGTGTTTGGTTTTGTTACAACTTTCATCATTTATGAGATGACGTACTGTGTATGGTGAACGCTTTTGAGTACACTCCACTCACCCTAGGCTGAGAAAGGGCTGATGCAACGATACTGTATCATCGGAAAATGAAATTCATCCTTAAAAGCATGAAAAACATCACTCGTGACAAAGTGTATCTCCCGGAAAGCACTAATGCCTTTGGAATCAGACTCTGATGTCTCAACATGACTGCATGCCTCTAATTACACTCCACAAAGCAAAAAAAAAAGAAAAAAAGAGAGCTTCCTTAAGGGCTGGGTTAAAGATCTGCACATAAAATCTTGCTCAAATGGATATATAGCATTTTGTCAGCCTTTGGGAAACGACTTGATAATGACTTTGTGCATTACAATGAATGGAAAGCGTGATGCGCTCGGAATGATCACGTGAGATTCGGAAAACGGGGGCTTCTGAAATTAGAGCAGGAAAATAACCAAAGCAGGACGTAACTGACACAAAACAAGAAGGAAACATTGTGTATTCAAATGTATACCGAACCACAGTGCTGTTGAATTCTGGACTCTGATTGGTCAGAAGGTGTTCATTCGTTTTTCTGTCACAGCACCTCTGATATTAATATGAGAATATAAGTTGGAACTGGGCAATATGGATGGAGGCTCCAGTGTCGCTGCTGGAAGGAGCCTCTGCTGTCAGTTATGAAAGGACTCTTCAGTGTAACCTGTGGAAGGAGTTTCTGAAAGGAGTCTCTAGTGTCAGTCCAGGAATAATTATCTACTGTCAATTATGGAAGCCATTGAAGGAGTCTTCAGGGTCAGTTATGGAAGGCGTCCCTGATGTGAGTTATGGAAAGTGTCTACATTATCAGCTATGGGTCAAGGTCAGTACGGGAAGGAGTCTCCAGGCTCAGTCGTGGACGGAGTCTCTAGGGAAATGCATGGAAGGAGTCTCTTGTGTCAATTATAAAAGGAGTCTCCAATATCAGTTATGGAAGGAGTCCAAGGTCAGTCATGGAAGAAGTCTCTAGCGTAAGCTGTGGAAGAAGTCTCCAGGGTCAGTCATGGAAGGA
This sequence comes from Clarias macrocephalus, assembly GCA_011419295.1. Taxonomy (NCBI): domain Eukaryota; kingdom Metazoa; phylum Chordata; class Actinopteri; order Siluriformes; family Clariidae; genus Clarias; species Clarias macrocephalus. The sequence goes on along the minus strand of JAAGKR010003432.1, from coordinate 53,864 downwards.
GTATACAGGGTAAGCTGTGGAAGAAGTCTCTAGGGTCAGTCATGGAAGGAGTAGACAGGGTAAGCTGTGGAAGGAGTCTCCAGGGTTAGTTGTGGATGGAGGGATCTAGGGAAAGGCATGGAAGGAGTCTCTTGTGTCAATTATAAAAGGAGTCTCCATTATCAGTTATGGAAGGAGTCCAAGGTCAGTCATGGAAGAAGTCTCTAGCGTAAGCTGTGGAAGAAGTCTCCAGGGTCAGTCATGGAAGGAGTATACAGGGTAAGCTGTGGAAGGAGTCTCTAGGGTCAGTCATGGACGGAGTAGACAGGGTAAGCTGTGGAAGGAGTCTCCAGGGTTAGTTGTGGTCTCCAGGGTCAGTCATGGAAGGAGTATACAGGGTAAGCTGTGGAAGGAGTCTCCAGGGTTAGTTGTGGATGGAGGGATCTAGGGAAAGGCATGGAAGGAGTCTCTTGTGTCAATTATAAAAGGAGTCTCCATTATCAGTTATGGAAGGAGTCTCCAAGGCCAGTCATGGAAAAAGTCTCTAACGTAAGCTGTGGAAGGAGTCTCCAGGGTCAGTTATGGAAGGAGTATCCAGGTTATGCTATAGGAGGAATGTTCAGGGTAAATTATGGAAGGAGTCTACGAGGTCAGTTATGGAAGGAGTCTCCAGGGTAAGCTGTGCTGGAAGTCTCCAGGGTAAGCTGTGGAAGGAGTCTCCAGTGTCAGTTATGGAAGGAGTCTCCAGGGTAAGCTGTGGAAGGAGTCTCCAGGGTAAGCTTTGGTGGGAGTCTTCAGGATCAGTTATGGAAGGAGTCTCTAGAGTCAGTTATGGAAGGAGTCTACATTTTCAGCTATGGGTCAGGGTCAGGAAGGGAAGGAGCCTCCAGTGCCAGTTATGGAAGGAGTCTCCAGGGTTAATTGTGGATGGAGGGATCATTGAAAGGCATGGAAGGAGTCTCTTGTGTCAATTATAAAAGGAGTCTCCATTATCAGTTATGGAAGGAGTCTCCAAGGCCAGTCATGGAAAAAGTCTCTAACATAAGCTGTGGAAGGAGTCTCCAGGGTCAGTTATGGAAGGAGTATCCAGGTTATGCTATAGGAGGAATGTTCAGGGTAAATTATGGAAGGAGTCTACGAGGTCAGTTATGGAAGGAGTCTCCAGGGTAAGCTGTGGAAGGAGTCTCCAGGGTTAGTTTTGGTAGGAGTCTCCAGGGTAAGCTGTGGAAGGAGTCTCCCGTGTCAGTTATGGAAGGAGTCTCCAGGGTTAGCTTTGCTGGGAGTCTCCAGGGTAAGCTGTGGAAGGAGTCTCCAGTGTCAGTTATGGAAGGAGTCACTTTAACCATGGCACTTTACTGCATACTTGCACACCGCTGGACAGTCCGTTCCTTATGTCCACTCCATTCTACATTTTCTATCTTCTATTGTACAGTTATATCTTCCTTAATGTATATTTGCACCATACAAACATTTTATATTTCATTTTATTCTTCTTAGCAAATTTTTACTTTTATATATATATATTTCTCAAATTTACTTTGTTTAATATTTATTTTCTATATAGATATTTTTTATTCCTTCCTAGATCAATAACTTTCTTGTCTTTTTTTTTCCCCCTTCTTGTTCTATGGTCAGGGCAGTTGCCTAAGCATTTCACTGCATATCGTACTGTGTATGATTGTGTATGTGACAAATAAAATTTGAATTTGAAATTTGAATTTGAATTTGAGTCTCCAGGGTAAGCTGTGGAAGGAGTCTCCAGGGTAAGCTTTGGTCGGAGTCTTCAGGATCAGTTATGGAAGGAGTCTCTAGGGTCAGTTATGGAAGGAGTCTACATTTTCAGCTATGGGTCAGGGTCAGGAAGGGAAGGAGCCTCCAGTGCCAGTTATGGAAGGAGTCTCCAGGGTTAATTGTGGATGGAGGGATCATTGAAAGGCATGGAAGGAGTCTCTTGTGTCAATTATAAAAGGAGTCTCCATTATCAGTTATGGAAGGAGTCTCCAAGGCCAGTCATGGAAAAAGTCTCTAACATAAGCTGTGGAAGGAGTCTCCAGGGTCAGTTATGGAAGGAGTATCCAGGTTATGCTATAGGAGGAATGTTCAGGGTAAATTATGGAAGGAGTCTACGAGGTCAGTTATGGAAGGAGTCTCCAGGGTAAGCTGTGGAAGGAGTCTCCAGTGTCAGTTATGGAAGGAGTCTCCAGGGTAAGCTGTGGAAGGAGTCTCCCGTGTCAGTTATGGAAGGAGTCTCCAGGGTAAGCTTTGCTGGGAGTCTCCAGGGTAAGCTGTGGAAGGAGTCTCCAGGGTAAGCTTTGGTGGGAGTCTTCAGGATCAGTTATGGAAGGAGTCTCTAGAGTCAGTTATGGAAGGAGTCTACATTTTCAGCTATGGGTCAGGGTCAGGAAGGGAAGGAGCCTCCAGTGCCAGTTATGGAAGGAGTCTCCAGGGTTAATTGTGGATGGAGGGATCATTGAAAGGCATGGAAGGAGTCTCTTGTGTCAATTATAAAAGGAGTCTCCATTATCAGTTATGGAAGGAGTCTCCAAGGCCAGTCATGGAAAAAGTCTCTAACATAAGCTGTGGAAGGAGTCTCCAGGGTCAGTTATGGAAGGAGTATCCAGGTTATGCTATAGGAGGAATGTTCAGGGTAAATTATGGAAGGAGTCTACGAGGTCAGTTATGGAAGGAGTCTCCAGGGTAAGCTGTGGAAGGAGTCTCCAGGGTTAGCTTTGCTGGGAGTCTCCAGGGTAAGCTGTGGAAGGAGTCTCCAGGGTCAGTCATGGAAGGAGTATACAGGGTAAGCTGTGGAAGAAGTCTCTAGGGTCAGTCATGGAAGGAGTATACAGGGTAAGCTGTGGAAGGAGTCTCCAGGGTTAGTTGTGGATGGAGGGATCTAGGGAAAGGCATGGAAGGAGTCTCTTGTGTCAATTATAAAAGGAGTCTCCATTATCAGTTATGGAAGGAGTCTCCAAGGCCAGTCATGGAAAAAGTCTCTAACGTAAGCTGTGGAAGGAGTCTCCAGGGTCAGTTATGGAAGGAGTATCCAGGTTATGCTATAGGAGGAATGTTCAGGGTAAATTATGGAAGGAGTCTACGAGGTCAGTTATGGAAGGAGTCTCCAGGGAAAGCTGTGGAAGGAGTCTCCAGGGTTAGCTTTGCTGGGAGTCTCCAGGGTAAGCTGTGGAAGGAGTCTCCCGTGTCAGTTATGGAAGGAGTCTCCAGGGTTAGCTTTGCTGGGAGTCTCCAGGGTAAGCTGTGGAAGGAGTCTCCAGGGTTAGCTTTGCTGGGAGTCTCCAGGGTAAGCTGTGGAAGGAGTCTCCAGTGTCAGTTATGGAAGGAGTCTCCAGGGTAAGCTGTGGAAGGAGTCTCCAGTGTCAGTTATGGAAGGAGTCTCCAGGGTAAGCTGTGGAAGGAGTCTCCAGGGTAAGCTTTGTTGGGAGTCTTCAGGATCAGTTATGGAAGGAGTCTCTAGGGTCAGTTATGGAAGGAGTCTACATTTTCAGCTATGGGTCAGGGTCAGGAAGGGAAGGAGCCGCCAGTGCCAGTTATGAAAGGAGTGTCATACATGGAGGCAATCGATGAGAACTCCTCATAAACACCACCACAATTGGTGTACAGATGAACGAGCTTGCCTCGAGTACTTCCTCAAAACTTAGCACAAAGTCCATTCACAATGTTTTTGACGAGCGCTAATGAGACGGCGCTACTCTAAACCTCACTACAGATTTTCTGAACCTTTCTCTCCTAAAGATCCAAAGAATTGAAGCAGACATTTCGAGTCCTGAGCTCCAGAGGGTTCCTTTGGTTGGGTGTGTTTTTTCCCCTACTCACTTTGTTCTCACTGGGGTTCGTTTCTAATGAGCTGCCTGCTGGCTGGAGCGAGGTGGTTTCTTTTCATGGAAAACGGTTAAGGCAGCTTTAATCTACGACTGAAAGACGGTCCTCGTGCCGTTTCGTCCCCCACTGAGCGGACCGCGGAGATGAGGAGCGAGATCCGTGCTGGACAGGGGTTACGATCTGACATTGTCGCAAGCTGACACTTCTTCATTCAGATGTGTTAAACACAGAGGAGCCAATCTCTCAGCGGTGTCGTAATTACTCCGGGACGGCCGGAACACACATACACACACACACACACACACACACACACACACACACAGTAAAGGCGTCAGCTCTGCATCTGTATGTCATTCCTCTCACTTTCACATTTATCAAAGTAAAAACTACGCTCCAGTCGTACGACTAATCATCAAGACCGCATTGGCGTGCAAAAGTTTGCACACCCCCAGGTATGCGTTTCCATTGAATTCTTGAGTCTGATTGGTCCGCATATCGGTACTAGGATTTCATAACAGGTTTTTACGTTAATCGTTATAAGACTTTATAATCGTTTCTATAGCAACATATTTAGAATTTATGTGATTTTTTTTTTTACGCCCAATAAAACAACATCATTATTTTTACACCCTGATCAAATCTACATTATTCTGAAAGCGTTATATCATTTACAAAAAACAAACAAACAACAAAAAAAGCATCATAAAGTCCCAGGTAATTTTAAATGCACTGTCACTCGTTCGCACACAGAGCGTTTTTTTTTCCTACAGAAAACAATTAAAAAATAAATAAATAAACGAACAAACAAACGCTGTTTTGTGAAATGAGAAACGGCGATGTGGTGCCAAATAGTGCAACAGCTGCAAAAGCAAACAAACATTATTACGAATGCCAGAGACTAATCATTCATGCGTGCACGCACACACACACACACACACACACACACACACACACAGAAACACATGAGCCCGGTGAGGCCTAACAGATGGTCTCCGCCCCCGTTTCCATCCATATATCACCTTTCTCTCACTTGCTCTCTCTCACACATTCTCTCTTTAAACCAATCGTTCAGGCACAAACACACAACACGCACCACACAAACACAAACCACGCACACACACACACACACACACACACACACACACACACACACACACACACACACACACACACACACGCGTGTCCCTCCTGTTTGCAATCAAACAATAACCGGGGCGTATTGAGCGCGTGCAAACATGGTGGACAAAAGCCGTCGTCCTTTCAGGTCCCTGGGCTCGGCGCGCGTCTCTCACTGCTTGCTGAAGGTTACGGAGGCTCATCATCTCCTGATGACACGAAAACTATCGCTCATTTCATCGACTGCTGCGGTCCGCGGAAACCTGAGCGCGGCACACGACAGCGAGCGAGCGCTCTGTACGGCGTGCGCGCAGATTAAACAATACACACCTTACACAAACACACGCGGCTAACCTGGCCTGCAGGAGCGTCCCTAAAGGACGTCGACAAATTCCTTCCCTGTAACGCTCTTTTAGGTCTAAAGGAACTTAAACTTAGTTACGTTGTGTAATGCCAGGTTTCATGGCGTTTCTACTCTAATTTTCTAATTTCTCAGAAACTTCTCTCCTGGAAGTTCTCTACCTCTGATTTGCATACAGGAACCTGATTGGCTCTGGCATTTTATGACACAATAACACTTCATTGTGAAATGTTTCAACTTATTAAGGGTTATTCTTAAACCTTTAATGTCTAAAAAAAAACCGCAAGTTCTGAATATTTTATCTCAGGTGAAGTAATATTTTTTCCCAAAGTGCAAACTTTTATAAATTAAGCAGAAATCTATAAAGACAGGGGAATATTTTTTTTTTATTTTTTTTATATGTTTTGCATTTCAGGGGTTAAAATGTTGCAGTTCCACTGCAATCCTACAGGTGGTGCACTCTAAACTATTCACACATTGAGAGTACAGTGTCATTGTGTGGTTTGTTCAGAATTGTAACAAAATCTAAAAAAAAAAACAATTATTATTTTTAAAAATATTTTTATATCCGAACACGTATTTCTGTAACCAGATCGAGGTATCGTAATTATATCATAGCGCGGGATTCCCGTCCCTACAGTTTGTATTTTCTCTCGTACACACGACACGCAGCTTCACAAAATTCCGACTATTTCCATGTTCGTCATTTCTCTTTGTTCATAAACATAAAGGGAATCAAGATTCAGCTCAGGTTTAAGTCGTGCGTCCTCGCATTTCATCCATACCTCCTTGCAGGGGGCGCGAATAAATAACAACACAAGCTGTGTTTGCGAACACACACACAAGCGCACACACAAACGCGAGCTCTCCAGCCAAGACGACGTGAAGCCGAACGACTCGAACGCTTTTAATCATCTCTAATTCCTCGTCCCGACTGCGTTCTGAGAGGCGTCTTTTTCCGAAACTCCGACAGCTCATTTATTCCTTTTTGAGGCAAAAACGCTCATATATAAACGTGTATATTTTATACGTTCTGGTTCATGAAGGCGAAAAGAGAAAGAAATGCGGTGTGAAGGAGGAAGCGAGGGATTCTGGGTAGCGAGGCTGCGGCTCTGATAAACGAGAAACGCGGAGCAGATGTAATGGAGGAGAAGCGGAGAGGGAGAGAGCGACTCCGCCGAGTCAGCACAGATGGGAACAGACGAGAAAAAGATGGAGAGCGACGAACAGGGGGAGGGGGAGGGAGAGGGGGGGGGGGGATGGGAGAAGGGAGAGAAGGAAGGGAAAGGAGGATAGACGGACTAAAGATGAGACAGATGAGTGGAGAAGGTGAGAGTGGAAAGAGAGACGGGTTGGAGAGTGAAAGAGAGAGAGAGAGGATATGGAAAGAAAAGAGCGAGAGGTACAGATTAGGAGGGGAAAAGATAGATAGAATAGGATTAGTGAGAAAGTGAAAGAAAGTGAGAGAAGAGTAATAAAAGGAGAATGAGAATAACGACAGGAAGAAAGAGAAAGAAAGAAGGAAAGAAAGAAAGAGAAAAGGCGAAGGTGGTGGCAAGAAGGATAAAAGAGAAAGAGAAAGAGATCTGGATAGAGAGAGGTAGAAAAGAATGAGAAAGAGGCGGAAAGACTGAGGGACATACGAGCGAGAGAGAGAGAGAGAGAAAATGAGATGTGAGAAAAAAGGAACAGATAGAGAGATAAGGACAGAACAGAGAGATGAAAAGCAAAAGACGAAGGAGAAACATAAATAAAAAGGAAGAGTAGAGGAGCGATGATAGATGAGAGGAAGAGGGAATAAAGGATAAAGATAAAGGAAGAATAATTTTTTAAATGAAGAATGAAAAAAAAATGACAGGATAACAAATATGAAAGAAAGACGGATAGAGAGAAAAAAAAAAGAAAGACAGATGGAGAGGGATTAAAGGGAGGAGAGAGTGATGGGAGGAGGTGACAGGAGGAAAAAAGAAGAAAGGAAGAAGAAATGCCTAAAAGAGATTGAAGAGAGAAATAGATCATAGAAATGAAAATAAGAGAGAGTCGGAGGAGAGACGGCGGAGAGACAGTGGAAGAGAAAAGGACAGAGGGAGAAGGAAGAGAGGACGAAGAATGGGAGAGGATGTGGAAAAAGAAGGCGAATAGAAGAGAGAGCGAGGGAGAGATGGAAGGGAAGCAACGGAAAAAGGAAGAAGGTAAGTGATGGAGAGAGAGGCACCACACACACACACACACACACACACACACACAGCAGGAAAGTGGAGCGATACAAACGGATGAACGAGCGAGTGAGAATGAGAGCGGCACTGAACGACAGAAGGCCAGAGAGGAACAGATTGATTTCGCTCAGGGAGGCCTGGCCACGCCCCCGCACTCCCACTCAGGGTCATGCGGAGGTCACAGGGCTGCAGGGACGAAGGGGTCACCTGAGGTCAGTTCGAACTCCGCTTGATGTCGTTACATCCTGCGGCCGTGACCCCGGAACGCTCAAGTTCATCCAGAACTCGGACAAACTTATCGACCAATCAGAGACAGCCAGGGTCAGGTGACCACCCTCAGAGACACGCCCCCAGGATCTGAGTTCTATTTCAATAGTCAGTGAGAGGAAATATTGTTGGGTATACAAGAGGAACAAGGTATGACCATACACACACACACACACACACACACACACACACACACACACTCAAAGCCCTTTTAATGCTTTTGATCCCGTGGACACCAGGTGTGTGTGCACAGGTGGGCGTGTCAGTAATCGCACAACTCGGGTGTTGAAACTAATAAACTATATATTTCCAGACAGACTCTCTCCGGCCACTTTATTAGGAACACCCGCACATCCGTACATTCCGTCGATCAGCCAATCACGCGGCAGCAGGTTAATGCAGTTACGGGTGAAGTGCTTGAGCTGAACATCACGCTGGTACAGTACGCTGGTCTGGGGAACGCAGGCTCTGCTCAGACCGCTAGCGAGTCCCATCATAAAAAAAGGTCTGAAGCATCAGATTCCTGTTGCTGTCTGTGGCAGGTTCGCTTTCCTGAAGAGAAAAAAAAAAAAAACACGGCAGACGCTTCTATCCAACCCATACTGAAGATCTGCGCAGGTCAGGGTTAAGGGCCGTCCGTCCCCGAAAGCGGCTCCAAACTGCAGAGCTCCTGCTGCCATACCGCTGATAAATTATTAATGAAAGCACCACTGCATTAAAAAAAAAAAAAAAAAAAACACTGAAGCATGGTGCAGAGTGAGGACGCCCACACGGCCATCGCTCTACTGTAAATGCAAAAGCATGTGATGGTGCATGTGCAGTGGCGGCTGGATGCGCACGATGTACGATGATTCTCCGTGTCTTACAGCTCGACTATAAATAGCCCCGAAGACCCAGATTCCTCAGTTCACACAAAAACGCCGTCTCTCTCTCTCTCTCTCTCTCTCTCACATGGTCTACAAGCTTCAGTGTGAAGGAATAAACTACATGCAGCACTGAGAAAGGCATCTCACATCGGCCTGCAAAGGGTCTAAATAAATCATTTTGAATTGTGCATAAATAAATGCACCTGCACACTGATGTCATTTCGACTGGCTGGCAGTTAATCTGTGTTGCAGGAAGATATTGTACACACACACACACACACACACACACACACACACGCCCACGTGGCCCAGTGTGCGATCTGACATTATGATCGATATGACAGATTCACCTCTGATTTGATAAATCCTCCCGAATTCTCGTCATAAGGAGAAAATTAAAACGGATGAAGTGCGAGATGAAATATGGCAGCGAGTTACGCCGTGTGATGATGAAAGAAGCGTCCCAGTGCAGAATTAACGCAGAGCGAACACAATGACGCTCGGTGTTCAATTAACATCTGGAGCACGGAGCAGAATAAACCCCTTACACTGCTGAGTTAACTTCTGCACCAGAATTAACCCCTTACGCTTCTGAATGATCTTCTACATTATAAAATGACCCCCTGACACTTCTAAACTAACTACTATAACATAAAATTAAGAATTAGAATTAACTCCTTACACTGCTGAGTTAAATGCTTTAATGCTGTATACAATTAACACCTGAAATAATAAATCGGACACTTTGACCTCTGAACTGACCAATGTAGCATAGAATTATTATTATTATCATTATTAATAATAAAGATAATGAAAATGTTAACATAAAACTGATCACATTTAGTATTTAACACTTACAGTATTCACTCACACACACACACACACACACACACACACACACACTGGATTAAATGTAACACATCAATGCTGCTGAACAGACACGCGCACCGTCTGAACGACATTTTCTTCTCTTAAATTTCACGTGCACGGAGAGCTGTGCATAAATTTATGCACCATTAGAACATAAATGTGCTGTTCCAAGGCTGAGCGCCACACGCATGTGCACAAGGAGACTAGCTAACACACAAACACATAAATAAACACCAAATAGATAAATAAATAAATACATACATACATAAAAGAGGCACACGCGCATGCGTTAGAGATGCGCACGCACACACAAAGCGCAGTAACATGAAACAGCTCGGTAGATAGTAAACAAATACATACATCTAGGAACCTCTAGAGTCCAACTAGGGACCGATGATGATTACTGTACCACTGTATTTATTTACAGTTTAACAACCATGGTAGGCCAACATACACACACACACACACACATACACACACACACACACACACACACACACACACTATGGGCAATGTATATAGGAATGCCAATTACATTAATAATCTGCATTTCTTTTCAATACATAATAACAATAAATAATAATAATCTGGAGTGTGGGAGGAAACCGGAGTACCCCGAGGAAACACACTGAGGACACCAAGCAAACTCGACACACACACACACAAACACACACACATGCACTGAGGTGCGAATCGAACCCTGACGCTGGAGGTGTGAAGCGACATTATACAAATAAAGCAATCAATATAATAAATAAATAAATAAATAAATAAATACAATTTTAAACAAGTATTTATACCGTGCATCACGTGACGAAACGTCTCACGTGTCTATCAGCGAATAGCAGCTTCATATTCACAAAACACACACACACACACACATTGAGTATTATCTATATATATATATATTTTATATATATATATATTATATATATATTTTCTCTTCTTCTATATTTCCAGCTAACACACACACACGCACGCACGCACGCTCCGCTCACCTGCTGCAGGTAGACGAACGTCACGGCGCACGAGGAGGACAGATGTGGTCGCGCGCCCACATCAGCCAGGGACACGCACGGAGCGCCCGGGAGCGGGTGCAGCATCTCGCGCTCCTTCTGCTTCTGCTCGCGCGTCTGTCCCGCAGGGCTGATCCGGCAAAGATCTCTCTCTCTCTCTCTCTCTCACACACACACACACACACACGGTAGCCGGAACAGCGCGCGTAAAAAGTGCCTCGTCCTGCGCGCGCTCTCGAGGAACGGATGCACGCACGCACACACACACACACACACGGACAAAGCACCGCTTATATTTTTAAATATATATATTTTTAAAAAGCACAATAATTATTTAAATAAATAAATAAATAAGTAGATTTGATGGAGGTGATTAAAGCGCAGCTCCGCTCAGACTGCCGGAGACGCCGCGTCTGTTTCACCGAATTATTATTTCTTATTTCGCTCGGAGGAGGAGGAGGAGCGACAAGGGGGTGGATGAAGAGGAGGAGGGTGTGTGTGTGTGTGTGTGTGTGTGTGGGTGGGGTGGGGGGGGGTGAGTGTGGAATCCCAACGCATGCACACGCACGCACGCACGGTCATGATGTACTTCACGTGTTCAGTTTAATAAATAAACACGTGCAATGAAATAACTAGCACGCAACCGGAGGATAACAAGGCGACGTTTTATTACAGGTACAGACAAGAGGTGAGATTCTGCAAAATAAATAAATAAATAAATGAATAAAACAGAACGCCTTTAGTGATTAAACCAGCCTGTCGTCTTGTTTTTTTTTTCTTTCTTTCACCCCATTAATAAAAGTAAAGGGACAATTAAAGGAGTTCCAGGGAGGAACCTTTGTACTGCTAGCACTAGTGAGACGCTGGGACGAGTGCAGGGGTTCATATAGAGAAACTAGTGTTAGTACTGTACACGTCACTGACGTTTAAACAGTTAAGATGTTAAATCTAATAATAATCTGCTGATCTTTAATGTAATGAGTGATATTATTATTATTAGTAGTAGTAGTAAGTCCACATGTCTGTGTGTCTCTCTGTCTAACTTATTAATACACAGAAATCACATTCTGTAAGGTCGAGTATCTGACGCCTTGTTTACACCAAGTTGTACTTCTTTGGTCAGACAAATACACTCGCTGTTCGGTAATCGGAGAGAGAATCACAGATGAGAAATGGAAAAAGTCGATCAGATAAAGATGAAGTTTTGTCTTAAAATTCACTTCTACCACTTCAGCGCTGTTATTTCAGCCAAAGTGAAAATATGAACTAATCCCAGTAAAAATATTTACTTTATCTTTTCTAATTAATATCTATTGGTGCAGGTGTTTGTTTACATTGAGACAGCAGCGCATTAGTAGCTTATTTTAAAGTAGATTATTAAATCCGACACATAACTGTTCATAACATCACTTTTACATAACATCTATATTTCACTGGTGCAAGTTAAACTTCAGGCAGAGATCTACTGCAATAGTGTCAATAAATTCTGTCCAGCAGTCGATTTAAGACACGCCCAAAGTTTGATGTATTAACTTGCGGCTCACAATCAGGCACAAAAGACCACATTAAAGGGACGATTAAAGGAGTTCCTGGGAGGCCAGCGTGAAGCTTCAGACATGCTCCTGCATACTGAGGAACCTTTCTACCACAAGCACTAGTGAAACACTGGGATACATACAGGGGATTATATTGAGAAATAAATCTAAACCGTGTTTCTGAACCAATCAAAAGTCCCGCTTTGACTTGAACGCCCTTCGGACAACAAATAAAGTGAACTCCACTCTCGGTGAACTCCAGACCAGGTCTAGTCGGGACCCAGGGCCATTTTTTATTATTATTTTTTTTTTATGTTTTCCCTGGCAAGAAAGAATCATCCTAATGATGCAACATGTACACAGAAATTACTCTGCAAGCCAGGAATCATAAATAAAACTAGCTTACCATCATTTTGCTCCAGGCTACACATGTAGTCCCTATGTACTATAAAAAAAACAACTATATATATATAAATACACAGCACATTTCATCAGCTGGAGGTGTGTTTCTCAGTCCGGCGCCTTGACGAGCATGACACATTGAGGTGTCTTGCTGCTCCGACACCGATTTTAACCCCATGCGGGATTCCTAAACGAGCTAACGAGGCGCATTAGGCGAGAAAATATCGAGAAAATAATCAACGAGGACGTGGTGCGATGAAGCGCAGGCACGATTCTTGAAGTTCACCAGACAAACCAAAAAACGACAGAGAAAGCTCAAAGTGTAAAATAATATTCTTAAACAACACACTGACACTGGAGACTCCTTCCAAAAAAAAAAAGGATTACACTTGTTCCTCTAACGAGACCATTTGTTTAGCATTTAAATCTTAACCATATACAGTTACTCGCTGTTTTTTACGCTTGCGCTGATCGTCTGCATTTTGCTGCCAGAGCTTTTGTAAGAGTCAGGGTTACACATTCTGGCCAAACAGAATCCAGCATTTGAGATTAAAAAACCTGCTTATACACATATTTGGAAAACATTTCCCTGATCGTAAATGTTGTAAAAGTCATAAATAAAAAAATTCCTTCTATGTCAGTGGTGTTTGGAGAGACCAACCAGTGTCAAACGGTGCTGAAATCAAACAGAAATCATCAAACGATAGGGCGGAAAAAATAAATAAACGAACCCTTTAAATCGTTCATCTTAAATCTTTCGTACAGTTTATTAATTGATGCATTAAACACCAGCAGCATGAGGGGGAAAAAATCAACCATCTCAGTGGCGTAGCTTGGAATGGCAAGAAGGAATTTGCAGCGTTATGTCGAGCGTTCCCTTCTTCTCGCTCTGCTCTCATTTTTCATGCGTTCATGCAGCGATGCACTTTTTTTCCCTCTCCTTCTTTTTTTTTTTTCTTCCTCGACCGCGGGAACGTCTTGTTTGTCTCCTCGCGTGTTTTCCCTTCATGCCTCTGAGTGCAAAACAGAAATCCTGACCACTGACCCATGTGCATGGACTGTCATCTGTGCTACCGTGCTTGTGCATATGTGTGTGTGTGTGTGTGTGTGTGTGTGTGTGTGTGTGTGTGTGTGTGTGTGTGTGCGCACGCGTGTGTGTGTGCGTGCACACCATGTTCCCTTCCCTACAGTGATGAAGCATGGCTATCCTGCGCAGTGCATCTGTTCTCCTTGTTTTTTTGCTGAATAAGAGCAGGTTTTTTAGGGGGTTGTTGCATGCTCAGTCTGGCTGTTTAAACGTCTTGAATAATATATCATGTCGTCTGCGTGGGCCGGCGACTCCGGGAAAGCGGATTGTGTCTTAGATTTTGCATGAAGCCCGCATTGTTACTTATACACGACTGTCTTGGTGGACTAGAAATAGCACATGGTGATGGTTTCTCCACAGCATCCGTGCCCCTTTGAGCAGAATTGAGGAGAAAGGGGTGAAAATCATAATAGGAAAGTACGAATCTCATACAATAGCACGTGTTGGTGTGTTTTATTTCTCACGTGCCATTGAATTTATAAGTTTTAACAAGTAAAAAACAAAATTGATGATGATCCGTTTAATCTTGCCGGACTCTCTATATAATCCCCTGCTAGACTTATCTCAGTGTTTCACCAGCGCTTGGACACCATCACCACCTGATCGGACTGTCTGCTTCATATCTGACACGCCGGCCTCCCAGGAACTCTTTGTGGAAATGTCTCGGAGCGAGGTCAGAGCTAAACAGCGGGCGTGGCGATAACTCCCAGCCGAGTTCCTGTAATGTGTGTACAGTTCACACAGACAGATGCGTCTCTTCCGCAAGTCCATGACAACTTATCATTTGATTTTCAAAGGTCACTCTCCGAATGTTCACGGGAACGCCTGCTTTGGACTCTGAGACGTACGGGCTTCTTCGTTTGCACCGTTCACATGTTTAACTGTGACTAAGCGTCTCGTCGCCGGACTATGCCTGAAGTCGTCACAAGAAATTTCATTGCAAGTCCCGGTTTGACTTGAACACGCTTTTTACAGTACATACAGCATGTTATAGCAGCTAGAAAATGGAGATTTATCGCAAATCTGTTGTGTGGCTGCTCCAAAATCAATTTTCAAAATGCCATTCCTCTGTAATCCTACAGGTGGTGCACTTTCAATTATTTATACATTGCCAAGCTTTTGTTTAGAACTGTTAATAAACTTAAAAAAAATAATAATAATAATGATGACTCAGGATATTTATAAAATCAGGATACTTATAGAGTTGGAATACAAATCGAATCAGCACCTTGGTATCGCGATAAGATCGTATCGTTTGGTCCCTGATGAATTCCGTTCCTATTTCACAATGTCTATGATTATGTGGTTGTTTTACAAATACGTTTCTATAAAGCTATATATGAACAATCTACTATTAAAACTATTGATTGATCTACTATTGAGACCAACCAGAACTAAGAATTTAACAGACTCTACATTCCTACAACCTCATTCCTATAAAATATCCGCCGCGTCTCCCTGCCTTAACGGACATTTTAGCCTCACAAAGGATGCGCTAGGAACCTATTGAGTCGAATCAGTGGCGGAAAAACGACTACAGCCTCGTCCACACATCCAAATCACACGATTACACACAAACGATTACACACAAACATTTACACACGATTGCGCTGATCTCCAAACACCAAACGTACACAACACAACTCAAACGTATCGCGCGGCCGCACATTCGGCTACTGAACAAAGCCTGGTGTTATTCTCCTTTCTTTTTTTCTTTCTTTTTTTTTTTTTCAACCCATACAAAGGATCTTGACGTTATGAAGAATTGAATCTTATTATGGTCAAAATGTTGTCATGATTATTTTTTTAAACTCCACATCAAAGTCTTTAAATGAGCCGTGATACGACTGAACGACCGAAGCGTCGCTGTTTACAGAATCATTCAAGTCAGAACTATTCTGTCAGTCGAGCAGCAGATAAACATTTTATTGTCTGTTACAGAATAAAGATTCATGAACCACAAAAAGATTTCAGGGAGAACCACAAGCACACACACACACACACACACACACACACACACACACACACACAGACTACGGGCAATTTGGAAACACCACCTTGCCTACAGCGTAAATCTTTGGACTATAGAAGGAAAGCAGAGTACCTGGAGAAAACCCTCACATAAGGCCAAGGAGAACAGGTAAAGTCCACACACACAGCGAACACTCGAACCCCAACCCTGAAGGCGTGAGGTGACTGTATTGAGCACTAAGCCACTATTTTGCCTAATATAATATAAAAGACTTCAATTAACACACACACTCTCTATATTTCTCTCTCTCTCCCTCCCTTTCACATTCTCTCTCATTTCCAGTATATTGTGTATGTTTTGCGGGCATCAGGCCACTGATGTCACTATGCGGGAGACTCCCGGACCTTCCGGAAGCTGCGGTATGTCTGTGCGTGGTGTATAAATGTTCAAAGTCATTGCAATATTTCAGCCGGGACATATTTGATGGTAAGCATGAGCTAGCTAATCATTTCGGCTAAAAGACTTGCTACGTACTGTAAATAGCAGTCCAAACTGTCATAAATATCAAGTTACCTCAGAAATGTTAAGAAATTCCTGAGAAAAATCACCCTACATTATATTTATTTACGTATTTACATCTGCGAATCAGACTTTCGTGGATTTATGTGATATAAATAAATATTCATCTATTCATCTTCACTATTAACTTGCTGAACACACAAGCTAACTGCAGCTACACTGTTAGCTTAATGTTCTGCAGCTACACTGTTAGCTTAATGTTCTGCAGCTACTTCAAGAAAAATCCAGCATTGTTATACAAATCACATAATTATTTTTATAAGACTTTTTCTTTTGGTGTTTTTTTTTTTTTTTTAGTTAGTTAGACGTCATTTCTTTTCAACTAACTAATGATATATGCTAATAATTTTGCTAACAAAGTAGTTTTACAAAGGAATGCTAAGGTTAAATTACACTGAAAATTTGCCTAAAATATCGGAAATACCATAATTTACCTCAGATATGCTAAAAAAAATAAAAATAAAAAACTTTGAATGGCTATTATTCCTCTTCTTTTTAATTTCAACATGGGCTCATGGTGTCTTGAACAGAAAATTTCCATCAAGGTTTAGCTTAAATGTAGCATAAATCTCAACTAGCTGAGCGATGTTCAGTGTTCTAGAAGATTTCAAAAGCGACAATTTCCGACCAATCAGAATCCAGAATTCGACAATGGTAGAAGTAAATATAAAGAATAAACAAAAAGGTTTGAAAAAACGATGATAACAAAAAAAAATTCTCAACATGGCCGACCGGACCGCTTGCTTCCCTACAAAGCAGTTTCCCAAATTTGAAATTCTTTGCTGTTTCCACTAAAGTTGCAAATGAGAAATATTTTACCTTCATATATATATTTTTCTCAGTAATTAACATCAAATTAAAGGCACACACAGACTCATGGACTGATACTAGCACAATCCTAATGCTTCCGAGCCGTACTGATGATGCTAATTTTAGTTTTAGAAACATTATCTGACTTTAAAAAAAAGGAAAAAAAAAAAACCCTGAGTAGAGTGTCTGAGCAGATACGCCATGGCAGTGTTCACCACATTGTCATTTAGGATCAGGATCGGTGTCGGATTGTGAGGATTTCACGAGGCCCGGGCTCCATTTCGGCATCAGCAGCACTGACAGACTAATAAGGGAGGACTGGCTGCCTCCACCCCGCATCAGGAAAGTGACAGCGGCACACCAGGTGCCTGAACATGTGGGGAAGATTGATGAAGTCTCGTGGAGGTGGATTGTAGCGAGCTGCCTGAGCCGTTGTTAGTGTTGTTAGCCTGTTGTTGTTGTTTTTTTTTTTTTTTTCATTACGGGACCTGGTGGTCGACTAATGTAGAAACTAAATCAAGATGATGGGCAACATCCTGAGCAACAGGAAATGAAAATATGTGAAGCACTTTGTATGAATTGTTTGGATTGAAACAATAGGCGTCTTTCTGGGTTAGAAATGCTAACATTTTTAAAAAGTTTATTGTAAAAGTATTGGTCATATATGCTTTTTATTTATTTACGGTCAGATTTAATGTCATAGAGCGTCCATGTAATAAGTTATAAATAATATAATCATTTATGTTGGAACAATTACTTTCTTAGCCTCCATTTTTTATTTCTTCAAGGTAAGAGATATAGCAAGAATATATATATATATATCTCATTATACATCTGAGCAGTTGAGGGTTAAGGGCCTTACTCAAGGGCCCAACAGCAGCAACGTTGTACTGAGGTTTGAACCTGGGAACTGTTCAGTAGTCCAATACCTTAACCACTGAGCTACCTCTGCCTCCTTACCTCTGACTTTACATCTAACTGGTTCTGGTAATGAAGGCTCCTTCCTTACAAGTTATTGATAACCTACTCATAAAAAGAGAATGTCAAAATATCATTGCTTTAACAAGTGAACACAGTTCTCAGAGCCCCCACAGTTGCTTTCATGGCTCAACTGATACCCATCAGATAAATCCCTCAAAAAATCCCTCTGTTTCACTCCTCTTCCAAAAGCTCTGTTTCAGTGTCTATGTAAACGAGACACTGCATAGCCCCGCCCACCAGCAGAGCTGAACAACAAGACAAGGGAGGGGAGCTTATTATATGATGTCGCAATAGGTGCGAAATCTATAGTAATTTGCATGTTTAAGTCCAGACCAATACAAAAATGGAACACAGGTTAAATAAAATATATTTTTGTTTGTATATGCATACTGGATAAAAAGTTAATTTTGCATAATAAAAAGTCCCCTTTAAGCGCTTTGCTAGTACAGCTAATATTCAGCCTCTGTTTAATCCAAATCCGCAGCTTTGTTGTAGAGTTTTTAAAAAAGGATAGAGAACAAGCTAGCATGTGAATCCACAATGGCGCTTCAAATAATTCTGCTTTGGAGGTCTTTTAATATTGAGTTGCTAAGGTTTACATCACCTGCATTGTGTGTTCGCTCGAAGCCCATTAGAAGGAAAAAGAAAATAAACCAAAGAGCGTGCCACTCTGCAGGGTGATAAAATTGACCATTATGATGACAGCTACAGCCGGTGTAAAGCTTCACACCTTGCATTCACACGTACAGAATGCCATAATATCATATCACATATCAGATCATGTTGTAATTGTCTATAAATAGAATCAGTTTGTGATACAATATCATGTGCGTGTGACGCAAGCATGCAGCCTCACAGGAAAACAAAGCCGCTAGCGACAAACTCATGCTGCGTTCGTTTAAAGATGCCGCGGTGTGCTGCCAAATCATGCCGCCTTATCAAAAAATGCTACCATAGTGTGACTTGATAGGTTCCCACTACCCTATTGTAAATAATAAAAGCCGTAAAAGTAAGTGGCGCACGAATGGATACTTTATTACAACATATACGGATTGGAGAACTTTGAGGTAGCATATTCTGATAGAAAAATGTCCCTGTCAAACAGTCCTCTCAGTACATAATCAACAAAATGATAGAAACGATCCCTGAGGTCGTGGGAACGGTTGGGTAGCGAAAATTGACAGGTAACATGGATTGACTGAACACCCGATGTAAGCGTTTCGTAGCTCTTGCATTTCATTATTAAAAATAATTTGTATTTCTTTTTAGATGTGAACTTGTACACATCTAAAGAGCTTTAACAGTGAAATGCATTCAGAATATCCTGGAACTTTTAACCCTGATCTCTTATGATTGGGAGGGTGGGGAAAGGTTATGGGGCGGAGCTAATTTCCAGGCTAATAATCAAACAAACAAACAAACAAACCCCACATAAAACCCCAAAATAATGAAATAATTATAAACTGTCATTTTCTGACAGGTGAGTAAAATATGACGATTATTTCTGATCTATAAACATTACTTAAAAGGTCTACAAAAAAATTGCAAACTGCCCCTTTAATGCTTACTTTTACTAGGTAGAGCAATACTACTACTACTACAGTAATAATAAAGTAATTTCTGGGTAGTCATAAATATCTTTTATGGTGCAAATAACCAAAATGTCACATTTTAACCCAGATATATAAAATATATGCAAAAATAAACGCCATAACAGGTCTAAAAACACCGGATTCTCTGGGGAAAAATACCTCAAACTTTACTCTCCGTACTGTAGCTGCTGGTGTCTTTATTGTGTATTTCTGACCCATAAAGCTGAACAGGACATGTGTTAGAAATTATAATAATAATAATTTAATTGGACTTTACAGACCCTTTAACGCAGTTAAAAGAAACTTAATGATGCATAAAATATACCATTATAACATCCCAAACCAAGATGGAAATTCTGAGTTTAGTTCCATGCAGTAGAATCAGCACCGCAGGTTGGGTCTGAGCGTGATCAGAGTGATCAGATAGTCTCTGAGCCTCACTGGTGTTTCTGCTTACCATCAAATATTTCTGGATTTGATTGGAGAGGCTAATCAGATTATTCTAGTACGGTCTTTAAAAAAAAAAAAAAAAAAGAAAGAAAAAAAGTGTTATATATTTATTTGCACACAAATAAGTCAGTTTACATGACAGTAATTACGGAAACAGATGGGAGCTCAAAAACGCGCCACTGCAGAGACATCGGGCTCGATGACTGCACCGGGGACGACTGGGGGGCCGGCGAGAGGGGGTGGGAGCCCAGATTGCGCAGCAGCTGAGACTGCCTTTCATTAGTGTGTGTGTGTACGTTCAGAAATGCAGAGTCGTTTGTTATAGCGCGCATTGCCGTCGCGCGCTACAGGGCCTGCAAATTGATTGCCGGGTGGGACGAGTCGCACGATCCTAAGCACCTCCGCGCATCTGGCTCACAGGAAAGAGGAAACGAACGGGGGAAAAAATAAATATATAAGCAAACAAACAAATAAATAAATAAAGGCACTTTCTGCTTGTCCACCCCCAGCTTTTTAGGCTGACAGCGCCTGCTGATCTGCGCTCCTGTCGATGCAATAAGACGCCGCTGTCCTTTTAATTGGTGACAAAAACAATCCGCGGCGCAGTTAATCGCCTCGGTGGAAACGCGCCAAAAAACAATCAGCGCTCTCCCCTCTTTCTTTATTTCATTTCTTTCTAAAACAAAAGCGGCACGGGTACGGGAAGGTTCGGGTCAGCGGTGAGGGAGCTAATTGGATGGCCGCGGGAGCGCACGTCATAACAAGTACTGTACGTGTTGTGTTTGCGACTAATTAATCGTACAATCTGCAAACTGTGCACAGAGAGAAAGAGAAAACGAAAGAGATGGGACGAAGGGACAAGGGCGGTGTTTTAACGCTGACTCGACGTGACATGGCATGCCAAATTCCGCGTGACTCCCGGGCGCTGCCATTACACTGCTTTAGCTTCCATTAACGTGTCACTTTCCGTTGAAGCACGCGGTCGCCGAAGGAATGCGTTATGACAGCACTGGGGGCCTGCCACGTGCGCTGACACCGGGAACGTCCCCGGAGCTGACACACGCGGACAGGAGTCCATTAATTAAGCGCTTAATACAGGCACACACACACACACACACACACACTCAAACACACCAACGTCTAGGTCGTTCTCTGGCGTGTTAGGCATTGCCTCCTTCTTCTTTAGGAGATAATTATAAAGATCATAATATAAAAACGCTCGTGCAGATGCACATCTACACAGATGCTGTGAGGGAGATGAAGCAGAAATGAGGCAGAACAGATACCACTGATTTCAGCTCCAAAAATCCTGCGGAATGAGATTTCGAACCAAAGGGTGCTTTAAGAATCATTATTGATAATTAAAAAACATGCTGATGGCAAAAAACAAAAACAAAAAAAAAACATGGAAAACACAAATATCTGATCTTTTCTTTCAGGAACAAAAAAGCTAATAGTTTTTTTATTTTTTTATATGTTTTAATAAAGTGTATTGTGTGTGTACATTTGTTCTCGTGCTTGTTTCTCTCTCAAAACTACTAACCAGAATTTAGATCGAGTTAAGGACGGTCGCTAGGCTGAGAAGTTGCTAGTTTTAATCATTAGGCTAAATAAAAAAAATTGCTAGAAATAAAAAAATTGAAAAATGCAACTACAGCGAGAATGTCTTTACGTTGGCCGCACTGTCTGCGCAGATTTTCTACTAAGTACTAAGTACAAAGTACTACATGTGTTTCTATTTAGAATTTAGCCACACCCACAAAACTCCATAAAGGGATTTTTCCATCTTTTCACATGAAAATGGGAAAACAAAATACTGAAAATACTGAAGGCTAAATCTTCCGATAATGCAGCTCGGCCATTGCAGCTGATCATCTAACACAGACGTCAAGAGGGTGCCATTACTTTCCCCCCTGACTGATGAAAAGCTAAATTTTTTTGTTATTAAATTGCAAGCCCAATCTGCAGATATTATTATTATTATTATTATTATTATTATTATTATTAATATTATATTATTTCAGTTACACTATTTTAAGATAATCGAACAAGGGTGTGATTAGTTAGTTTATTTTTTCACGCTTGAAACTCAGAAACAGGAAAAAGCAAAGAATTAGAAAAATTTTCCCTGCAAATGAAAAATGTATTATTTTTTTATTTACTTTTTTATTTTTTTAGAAAGCACATTTCACTGAGACGCTCCTGTTTAAAAGGTTCGTCTTTTGTTCTGATCTCTAGCTTTGCGATGTAAAACAATAGAGACATCCATACTGCAGGAACATTGCAAAGGGACGCTGTGCTCGAGTCATTAGCATATCATTAATTAGCCTCCCGCTTCCTGATGATTAGCGGAGAGCAAAGGGCCTCCGCAGGGACGCGTCTTCATTTCGGAGGCTGGTAGGAGGCGAAGAACTGTCGGAGGAGTGAACTTCTCCCGGAACACGCACACAAACAGCTGTATTGGGAATTCTGCAGGGTTCCGTTGCAGCCAGGGGGCGCTAGTGAGAGTCAGGTTAAAGACTAGCGACACAACCTGTTGAGCTGAATTTTTTTTATGTATTCATTCTTTTAGCAAAAATTATAAAGATATCTCAAGTGTCAGGTTTATTCAGGACCAGAAAGACAAGTGTGTCCTCGAAATAATATATATATATATATATATATTATATATATATATTTTTTTTTTTAGTATTTTAGTATTTAATCTTAAAGCAGCTAGCTAGCAGAAAAACAAACAAAAACAAACAAACAAACAAACAAAAAACTAGAGAAAAGTTCCTGACCAAAAGCTTCTTTCCTAATGAGCTGAGTGCAAAAATTTTCACCTCCACCTTCCTTGATTATTATCATGTCTTATGATTCCAGGATTCAGTTTGTTTTTGTACACACTGTACTTCCTCTGGTCCATTTGCTCTTTAGTGCAAAAGTTTACACCCCCCAACAGTATTTAATTTAGAGGATGAAGACATTAAAAGAAAAGAACAAAGACGTTTTACATTGCAGTGTTTCAGGAATAAACCTTATTTATTTTAAAGAATGAGCATTTAGAGGTGTGCAAAAGTTAACATGCCTTTGTTCCAAGCCCGTAACTGTTCAGGGGGAAAACATGTATTTCTTTTATTTTACATTTTTTAGCTTGTTTTAGCTTGTTCTTTTGTGGTCAGCATTTTGATCCTTACGTTTTGGAAAGCTAGTCCGTTTGTGTATGTATGCAAAAAAAAAATAGAGTAGTAAATAAATCATAAAATAGTTGTCAATTTTTTTGATTTCTGTATGAAAAATAGGAGGGAAAAAGTTTGTACTTAATAATTTGTAGCCCTATTTTACCCCTGACTCAGGACAACATCTGCATGTTTTAAAACGTGTAATGTGATTTTTGTTGGTCCATTTTTTGCTCTTTTTTGTGAACATTTTTTTTGTAATTTTCTATGACATTTCTTTTATTAGAGGAACTTCATTGCATAACAGGTATTTTCTACGATCTAATAAACCCTGGGTTAATATCTAGGGTGTGCTGCTTTAACACACTTGTTAGTGTAATACAGACTTCGTATTAAAAACTCGACACAAGTAAGTACTTTTTTATTTTAACTTTTTTTCCACCAGAAGACAGATGTTCATTTTGACATGCACGACTAAATCTCTTAGAAAATAAAAATCTTTCTTAGCATAAAAAGTGTTTGAAAGGAAATTAGACTTTGATCCCGAGGTGATCCGAAATCTACACTCATTCCAAAATCTATTTCTAATATGCGTAATGCCCTGACTCGACACGCCTCCATTAGAAAATTGCGCTAACCCTGCAGGTTTGTGAAACGGCCCCGAAATCAATTGATGGATTAAACAAATGAAATCTGCGGATGCCAAAAAAAAAAAAAAAAAATAGAAAATCAAAACAAATCACAGATCCTCGTCTCTCCTTTCCAAACGAGCTGCTCTCCAATCCGATCGTCAATTACCTCCTCCGGTTTAAATAAGCGCTGATGTGTACACAACACTTTTCTTTTCTTTTTTTTTTCCCTTTCACCCCAGCACATTCGTTCAACTCCCACAGCTCATTAAAAGCCCTTCCATTTATTTGCTGTGCACTCGGGTCCTTAAATCTGCCACAACGTACGAAAGCAGGCCAATTCTGTTTCTCCCTGCAGTGTTAATAGAAGGCGCACGCTGCTTCCTCATTAATTATGGTGATGTGGAAGAAACATCCGGCGCCGAACGGCAACGGGAGGGAACGTCTCCTGAGCCGCGGGACGGACACGGCTCGAGCGCTCGCCTGGAGGTCACGTCACGGCGGCACGTGTCCGGTCAGGTAGCAGATGAGGCTTGTGATTGACAGGCGCCGGAGTGAAGCGCGGAGAGAACGGACAGTTTAGCCCTTTTGGATAGCGAGCCGCGGAGAGCTGTGATTCTAATCATCCTAGCGGAGGTTAGTGTTGTAGTGCAATTGAGTTCCAGTTGAGTGTTTCTGTTTAGAACAGGAAGTAACCCTCGAAGAACGATTTTGTAACAAAAGAGAGAGAGAAAAGAGAGAGGAATGAAAAGAAGTCATGAAAGTGTTAAAGACTGGTAGTTACTTTAGAATTCAATAAATAAATAAAAAAAATAAAATAATGAAGGAACATTGACATGGACGGCTCGCGGTAATTACCCAGCTGCCGGAGCGCCGCGGTGCCACGGATGAAAACGAGCGCCAATTATTAAACGCACCGCAGAGAAGATATAACGCCGCACGGGGCCGGCGACACGGCCCACGCTGCTTCACATCAACTCTATAAATGTCCGACTGGTGGGGAAGCCGAGCATTAATATTCCCGTCGCCTGCTGAATACCTCTAAAACGTTTCCTCTTACGGAAAGCCCTCGATGTCACGTCGTGCTCTTGTGGGCGGTCCTTAGGAAGTTTTCCGTACTGCTGTAACCGTAATACCGAAAGTCATGACGGAGGAGAGTTTAAAGAGAGGAAGTCGCCGGCCGGATCAACGCGCGGCGTCTCTCTGTGCTCCTTAGCAGAAGCTCCTGAAGTCGTTTGCACTGTATTATCCCGGGACTTATTAGCTCGCCGTATCGTCGGCGGCCCTCATGCCGAGATAACCCTCGGCCAGCCTTATCACCTCCGCACAAAAGCGCCGCGATCCAATAGCCCTCTGTGTAATCCATCTCTGTCAGCCGCATTACGGAAATTACCTGTCACAAGCATCATGGGCCAGATCCTGTGATCAAACACACACACACACACAATTTGGTGCTTGAAAGTACATTTTTTGCGTCCTGTCCTTTACCGGTTTTGTATTTCTGGCTGATTTCGAACGACGTCATGGACGCTCGGGACACAGAAGAACCCCTCCACAAACATCACATCTTTCTTTATGGATCATTCAGGTTGTCTAGGAAAGATAGTAAGACTAATGTGTGTGTGTGTGTGTGTGTGTGTGTGTGTGATGTTTCTCTCAGCACTACCCATAGGGTTTTCCAGAGAACTCCTAGAGTGGACGTCAACACACAAATTGCTCACAAACTCTAACACTACAGTACATGCACGTCAACACATACACACACACACACACACACACACACACACACACAGACTGGCGTAAATGCAGTTTAAAATAGAAACGACAATGATACCATCGATTGCAAGCGTTCCGGGGTGATAAACGTGTTAATACAGAAGTCTTTGGCGATGCTAATGAACTGGCTCCCGCTCGCGGCGTATACCGATGGAACGCGGGTGTCAGTGGTCACATGGTCTCGCATGAATGCGACGTTTAGCATGCTCTTGAAAAAAAAATAAATAAAAGATGTAGCCTCCACCGTCTGACCGCTACAAGGCTCCACTTCACAGATTTTTTTTCAGGCTACACTTATTATAATCATAGCTGTTTGCTGCATACCTAAGGAATCTTCAGCTCTTCATTCTGATTGGTCAGAAGGCACTGCTATCGTTTCTATAGCAACCTGGAAAAAAAAGTAAACCGCTGATGTGCTGATTTCTGGACATCTTTTTTAGTTAATAAAAACTGGAAGTGGAAAAAAATGGGGAAAAAAAAGATTATAGGACAATAAACTATTTGAGCAAGGTAAGAAAAGTGTACGGGCGGAGCTAAACTCTGGTTTTTGGAAACTCTGGTTATTGGAATTTTGCAAGTGTAGGGGCGGAGCTAAACTCTGGTTTGTATCAATTGATCTGTATAATTAAGACTTAGATCTTTTTTTTTCTTTCATCAAAATAAAATATCTTTGATAATCAAAGAAATGTTTTTGATAGAAAAAATAAAAATAAAACAAACCGCACCTTTAAAATTAATAACTAATCCAGATTTTTTTGACAAAAGATGAAAAGGTTTTTTTTTTTTTTAATGGCACAAGTTCGCAAATTAACCCTTAAGAAAAAAATATTGTAGAAAATATTATATATATAGTTTTGTTTTATATTTTTTCACACCTTTATGTTGAAATCATTTTAAATATATATATATATATATATATATATATATATTTTATGTATACATGTTTTTTGAAAAATGTTTACCCTAGATGGATGATCCATATACAGTAACTTCACTGACCTTAATTTACAACATGAAAATTATAACAAAAAAAATTTTTGAAAAAAAAAATTAGAAAATTTTAATTTCCTAGTATTTAAGTCGTTGGGTTAAAATGTAAAGAAAATGTATGTGACATTACGGCAATGAACATGATATAAAGCCTCGGCCATCGGATATTGATATAACAACTTATTTTGTATAATTTATGAAATGGACTCGATTATGTCACGTTTAACGTTCTCACAAAATATATCACGTGAATGGCGAGTGTAAAAATGTCAGCTCGTCTTTATGGATCGAAGTTCTACTCGACGCCTTTCCGTGCTGCTCATAATTCTGTTTAATACCCCGTGTCTGTCTGTCTGTTAGGGAAATGTATTCATAGTCACACGGCACTTTTTTTTTTCCCTGGGATTGGATTTTGTTTTTTTGCGCAGACAGATGTGACTTTAAGAGACTGAGTGAAGCCACACTGAGTGCTGTTTTTATTCATAATTCACCACGGTCTAAGGTTATCCATCTGCCAGGTTTAAAACGAAACGCTGCACTGTTTGAGCAAATAGAAATCAGTGTGTGTGTGTGTGTGTGTGTGTGTATACGTGTGGCAAAGTGTCTTATCTGCATCCAAATTCTGCTTGATGTACACAAAATGATTCATATGCAGAATTTATTATACAACTCTTTTACTTTTACATTTTTTTGCTGTCTCATTAAAATATAGATTAGTAAAGGAAAACAAATTACAATTCCAACATCATGTTTAAAAAAAAAAAAGTCAAAATCTCAAAAATGTTATATATATTTATATAAATATATACAGTTTCTAATATAAGTATGAGTAAAATATTTTTCTACATTTGCAGCTCGGACTGTAGCTATACTTGTCATTCTAGAACATAATCGTTTCTATGGAAACAGCGGCTCCAAAGAGTTACAATGTGGCGATTGAGGCCACGCCCACTTCAAGTTCCAAACAAGAGGTGTTCCAGTTCTGAAACACGAGTCCAACAAAGTGTGGAAGTACCAAAACAAGCAGTTCCTCGAATGTCCACCAGGGGCTGGCTCCAAAAGTGAATCAAACCCATTAGAGCACCCTGCTAATTGAGCAATTTACAACAGAAATAAACATGTTTACAACTTTTTTTTTCAAATTCCACAGTCTCCATAGTTAGAGATCCTATTTATGGCAACTGTAAGGTGGTGAATTTTTAGGTTAGAATTATTATTAAGCTATAAATTTATGCATAATTAGGGGCATGGCCAATTTGAGTGGCAGCTGCAGTGCAGGTGTGACACCGATAGCTGTCTGCATCTCTGCGTCACTTTAACTAACCAAGTAACTGGAACTGGAAGAAATGTAAGAGTTGACACGTGGGATATGGATGATAGAACTCAATCGAATGCAAAGTAACGTTAGCATATGAATGAATGTTAGCCACCTTAGCATTTTAGCTAAAGCTAAGCTAGCTAGCTGGTAGTAACTGAGGTAAGTAGGTGTGTTCTAATTGAAAGCCAGGCTCTGTATGTTCTGCGCAGTTGTGCATTTATGGATTAAAGGGTGTTAAGGCGAAGTCAGCTCCTGGAAAGATGGTGACTCAGTGGTTAAGGCATTGGACTACGGTTTTAAAGATCCCAGGTTCTGAAGAAACCCCACAATGAAGAAAGTTGCCACTGTTGGGCATTTGAGCGACACTCTTAACCCTCAACTGGTCAGATGCACTGTATAAGGAAAAAAAGTAAGTCGCTCTGGATGAGGGGGTCTGCCAATGCTGTAAAAGAATCCAGAGTTCAGAAAATCTATGGGTGATGTCATGGTGGGTTTGGCAAGTTTTTTTTTTCTTTTTTTTTTTCCAACAACAGACTCAGGTAGTGTTGCTCCTGTAATGGAGTCGGGTGTGAACATTTTGACTTTGCTGCAGTCTGAGGGAAAATGAGTGCATTATGGAACACGGCTGTCAGCGAGCTGCATTGGAGCGGACACTGTGACAGCGCGTCTGTCAGAGCTGGACAGCTGCCTACTAAATAATTTAAAACCCAACATGCTATACGTATATATATATATGTACACTCACACATACACACACACTCTTTTTATTCCCTGTTGCTATAGATTGCTCTAACACAATGCACTTTTTTATTTTTTTTAATATAATGCAGTGTTTACTCGGGGCCGTAGTCCACCTGCTCTGAGCACAATGCATTACAATCACAGGCTACACAATAGCTCCAGGGCAAAAGCGGGGACAAGCGATCATTAACAGCGTGTTGGTTTTACACACACACACACATGAACACAAAGGAGCTGTAATGTGATGTCATTATGCAACCAATCACCAAATTTTGCGTCTAAGAATCGCTATTATTCATTTACGTTATTATCCATTCACCGGGTCGTACCCAGAAGTAACGCTTATATTGAAAGCCTGGATTCTATTATCTCAGCCCTATTTTTTTTTGTAAAAAATCATTATACACAGCGATAATGGAACGAATCCCAAGGAATTGCCGCAGATACCGCAGGACGATACAGCGCGCAAATCCGCCGATGCTGCCGTTCCAACGCTGCTTTGTGATGATAAATAGGTTGGTAATGTACATGGCTCGTGGTACAGGAATAGACGGAACATCCGTGCTCGCTCATTCTCCATCGCTTTTTCAATAGAGTGTGACATGCAGGAACGCTCCCAATGGGCAGTTTGACACAACACGTTCTAGCTGCTCATCTATGGAGACCGCGCTCGACTTTGCAGAGAGCTAATGGTGTTCACTATTGTATGCATAGTTTCACGTATTAATGGGGACCGAGTGTCCCCCATAAGGATAACAAAATAAGACAAAACTGATTCAGTATCATGTGAAGTACAGTAATGAATACGGAGAAAGTTTAGATATTTAGCTAATTTTTGTTGCTGTTTACAAAAAATTTTTGAAAATAAAAATTATTATAATAAAAAAAGTTGTGATGAAAGGTTTTCACATATAGCAAGGTAAATATATGTGTGTGTGTGTGTGTGTGTGTGTGTGTGTGTGTGTGTGTGTGTGTGTGATTGGAGTGTGGCCATGTTTAAATATTTTTCTGAGGACCAGATGTCCCCACTAAAGCAATTCCTGTCAGTTTCAATCTTTTGGGGACATTTCACTGGTCTTCGCATGAGGTGACCATTCTTTTGGCTCCTTTTTGTTTTTGTCTTTGGAAACAAACAAACAAACAAACAAAAAATAGACCAAAATGTTAGAATTAACATTAAAGGTCCTCACAAGGATGGTACCATGAACGTACGCATGTGTGTCTGTGTGTGAGATCAGAATTTTCCTTTTTTTTTTTTATGCAGAACAAATGTTCCCACAAGTATAAGAATCTTTGACCATTTTGATCATGCGGGGACATTTGACTGGTCCCCATAAGGCCATTGTTTTTTTTAATTATTATAATTTTTATAAAATATTTACATAAATAAATTAATAAATGAATAAATAGCTAACTAACCAAATAAATAAAGAATGTTTATTTCTACTGAGTTTAAGCTTAGAGGAATGATTAGTGGATGAAAAGTCCTCACATTTGTGTCTGTATTTGTTTGTTTGTTTGTTTTTTTTGCTTGTTTTTTTTTGACTCATTGATGATTAATTGTGTCATTATTAAGGCAAGAATTTTGGGGGGACATTTAGCTGGTCCCCATGAGGAAAACTTTATTTATTTATTTATTTACTGATTGATTGGTTTTTTTACTTCTTATAAACCTTCAGCTTTTATAAATAACTATTATTAAGCTTCCCTTGTGGTTTCTGAGGTTCAAAGCTATTTAAATTACATCAGTGGAAGGTCCTCACAATGCTATTAAGGGGCGAAAGGATTTATGCAGCTTAAAGGAGACCAAATGTCCCCACAACGACAGCAATATCTGACAGTTTTAAACCTGAGGGGACATTTGCCTGGTCCCCATGAGGAACGCTGACTTCAGTTTAAAGAGATCAGAATTTGGATGGTTTCAGTGAAAGGTCCTTACAAGCATAGTGTGTGCATGCCATTGTGTGTGTGTGTGTGTGTGTGTGGGTGTGTGGGTGTGTGTGGGTGTGTATGTTGGGGGTTGAGAATAAGAGCTGTCGCAACTAGCTGAGTGAGAGAGAATAAAAGAAAGAGCAAGAGTGTGTGTGTGTGTGTGTGTGTGTGTGTGTGTGTGTGTGTGTGTGTGTCACAACACTATTGTTCGCCACACAGAACCCGTCAGCACAATTTCGCTAATATGCAAGCAAATCTACGGGAATAGCGCAGAGCAGAGGTCAGGGCTTATAATATAAATGACGCCTTTTCCTGCACACACACACACATTTTTTTTGTTGTCATTTTACACACTACTACTCCATATGCTCGAGTGTAGTAGCCGAGTGGTGTGAGCTGTTATTAGCCAAATTGCAGCGTCAAACTAGTGATTGTGTAAGAGAGAGAGAGACAGAGAGAGAGAGAGAGAGAGAGAGAGAGAGCGGGGTTGTTTCACATTCATATTTCTGTGCATTAATTACCCCAGTGCCCCAGCTCCTGTACTAAATAATTTAATGTCACGTTTGATAGTCCCCCTCCCCCCCTAATTGCTAATTTAAGTGGCGATGATTTATTAGCGCCATATGATTACTTTAGCTACAGATGCTAATGCAGTCACAACACGCTGTGTTCAGACCCAGGTCCTGTAAATCAGCTTATTGAAACCTTACAATTATACAGGGTGTCGCACCCCCATTTCAGAGGTTCTCATAGAACCCAGTTATGAAAAAAAAAAAAAAACATAAGAGATGGAATTGAATAAGAAATGGATTGTAAGGAAGATTTTATTGAGCTTGGTTTATGTTTAAATTGTGGCGTGTGTGTGTGTGAGGCTACTAGACTTATTACTTTTGTCTGACTGTACAGTATATTCACTAGCCATGTTAGTTAGCCTTGCTAACACCGCGCAGTTGCATGGAGAGAAAGAAAAAACTACTGTAGAGCAGTAAACAAAGTTTGTTCATGTTTTAATTCCTTCGTTGTTATAAAATTGTTAACATCAGACTTAAACATAACAGCTGAGCATGGCTAGCAATCATCTCCTCGTGCTGAGTTTTACGTTTATACTCTTCTCTTGATAAAAAGTCTCCTTCACTTTCCTCTCCATTCTATAAGAAGCCACCTTCACTCTACAAGCCATAAGTTATTGCAAAATACGTCCAGATCGTCTAATCACACACGCCACTGGACAATCATATACAAGGGACGAGTTCCGGTTCTGAAAAACACGTCCAATGTGGAAGTGGCAAAATGTGCAGTTCCTCCAATGACCACTAGAGGCTAAGCTAGGTTAATTATAGATTAATTTACCATTTGTTGATATTGTACCTGTACAACTGCATAATTAGTTTCCTCTAACCAGTTGGTCGTGTATTTTTTATTCCAACATTGCACGTTTTATAATACAAGTAAATCTGAGTATTTTAAAATTGTGATTAATCGTGATTAATGACAGACTATGACTGTGATTAACTAGATACATTTTTTTCATCGATTGACAGCAATAGATAAAATTATATTAAGCTGTGAATGTATGCATTAAATTAAGGGCATGGCTGATTTAAGCAGCAGCTGCATTGCAGGTGTTAAACCGCTAACTGTCTGCTATGCATCACTTTAGCTAATCAGCTCACTAGAATCGTTGCAGTTTAACCATAATAAGTTAAGGAGTTGACACGCGACAACGTGTAAGGTCTGGATAACGGAATTCAGTCAAACGCAAAGTAAGAGTGGAATATAAATTAAAGTTTGCCACCTTAGCATTTTAGATAAACTAAAGTTAACGCTAACTAATTTGTTCTAACTGTTAGCCAAGTAGCCAGGTTCCCAACAGTCAGGCTCTGTTTGCACTCTGTTTGCTCTCCATTTATGGATTAACCGGGGGTTTAGGTGGAGTCGGCTCCTGCCAAGATGGTGACGACCAGAGCTCCCACAGTTGTGCTTCAAAGCCGCTGTTCAGAAAACCTGTGGGTGATGTCACCGAGGGTTTGGCGAGTTCTTGGTCTGTGGTCACGTAGTATCGCCTGGTAAACCAGGATTAGTATAAGTATAGTACGTGCATTGGGAGTAAATACTTTACACTTTACTTTCACACCACTTCAAGCTATATCAATTGCAACTAAAGTCTATTTCAGCTCAATCAGCCAGGTGAGTAGTTACGTTACGTCCAAGTGATGATGTCCTGCAAAGCATTATATCCACCGGTCTTACCAAACTAGCGGTGCAACGAAATTAAAAACAAGTCATGCACCTTCTCAGCTGTTTAAGTTGAGACACGTCGTCACATGAGCGGTCGTCACTAAAAGCCCAGTTGAATCCATCTCTTCTCAAATGATACAGATTTTACAGCACTACGTGATTTAAGGCCATCAGGGAGGGGAGGGGAAAGGAGCGAGAGGGGGAGCAAAATTTCTGGAAACATGTCAAAAATACACACGTCTTGCTGTAATTAAGGCATCACCTGCAGACACGGCTTTTAGACCTGCTCCGGATTGGAATTCTCGTCACGGATCGCTTGGAAGTGACGCCTTCTTGTCGCCGACGTGTGTATCGTATCCAGCTCGTTACGACCCTGCAGGCTGGACACCTCTAACTCAGACACACACACACACACACACACACACACACGGTCCTAATGAGACTACGAGTTCCAATCTTGGTTGCACATGAAAGCAGGTCTTTTCTCACCAACCTGAAATCTGGCTCCTCAGACGTTCTTTTCAACATGCTCCGGCTTTGAACGCTTGAAGATTTTATCACCACTGGATGAAATTCCATCTCAGGTTAAAGGGAAAGTCCATCCGGAGATGGGTTATTTGTAAATCTACGAATTTACGATTTGTAAATCTATGACGCAACATAATCGGGGGTGGGGACGTAAGACTAGCGGTTAAAGTGGGTCAAGGCTAAGTGAGAATTTCTATGTTTCAATATAACGTCAAGAACTCATTTTCAGTTCCCGCCACGTTCCATTTAACAGCATTCTGAAGAGAAATCCAGTGTAGATGAAGCACTGGAGCAAAAAAAGCCTCCAAGTCCCAGAATGCATTGCGGCTACCGTATATGAGTAAGACCAGAGAAACGGCTCGGCTACATAGTGAGCTACGTGATTGCTGGTGTTGTTGCGCGGTGCAAATAGCATCGTGTTTATGATGTAGATGGTCTAAATCCCAACACACCACTTTGATCAGGTGGCTGAACGGAATCGTGGGTAATGTCGGAAAGTTATCGTCCTCGTTCTTGTGAGAAAGAATGTGGAGATAAAACAGCTTATATTTTCCTCGGCAGAACGCCACACATACACACACACACACACACACACATACGGTCGCCGTTTGTTACGCACGCCATTAAAGCCAGAGAGCAAACGAGAACGGATGATCATGAGCGCTTCAACATTCTGTTGCTTTGTTACCGAGAATGAATGATGCTAGAGGCCCTTTCTTTTCCACCCAAGATGATTTCATTTAGCGAGAGACGATGCTAAAAACGGCGGAGCGATCTCACCGATGATTGCGGACTGCCTCGGTGTGGCACCTCGCTCGATCGCGGTTTAAGGACTTAAAAAAAAAAAAAATTAAAGACTTTGTTTCGGGAAATGGTGCGCAATCTCTAGAGGTTTTATTCCTTATAAATTCTGAGTGCGACGAACAACAACAACAAAAAAAACTCGATATACAAGCTTGTGTGAACACGCGGGAGGAATAAATGTCTTCCATTCACACTGGTGTGGAATTGCATCTACACAGAGTACGACAAGCATGAAGGCGACGCCATGCAGTGAATCAGGACAAGTGCTTTGGGGCCTGTTTTTTTTCCCCCCCCCGAAAATGCCAAACATAACCTCGCATCAATAAAGGATTAGCCCTGCAGTGGCGACCGTGGAACGCCTGAGCAAATAAACAGCGGTTTGTTCTCCGCATTCTCGCGCTCTGCAGTCATCCAAACAATAACTCATTCCTGTGCCCGTCTGAGCTGGCAAAGCATCGTGGGTTCGAGTGACAGTGAGCGATGGAGCCCGAGGCGGCTCGGAAAAGCCGTGTTGTTATTATCTAACCAAAGCGATACGGCGCACCTTGAAGGGAAGACTCGGATCCGCGTCCATATCTTTCCCCCGAGTGTGAAATCAGTCACCTATCTCTAAAACGCAAACCCTCTGGCCTCTTTATTCACACGGCCGACAAAGGATTCGCTTCTACACCTCGTCCGGCGTCGTATCTATTACCACCGACATTATAGGCATCATTCTTTTTCTCTTTCTCTCTCTTGTCTCTTTCCCTTGTCTCTTGCTTTCGCTCTATATGGGTTTCCTGTGCAACAGTCCGATCTGATGAAATCAATATCGGCCCCTTTACAGGCATTAAAAACCAGGCAGGCGGAGACTGCTGATACGACTCGGTCTTATCAAAGCCACGAAAAAAACGCTGCGCTAGGAGAAAAGTGAGAAGTGCTTCGGCCCTAATACCCATCCCAACCCCCCCGCCCCCCCCCCCCCCCCACCCACCCCACCCCGGCCCCACCACACACACTCACACTACTTTTTTTCCCCCCACTTCATCACTCTGATGCTGATTCCTGTTTCCTCACGCTTTAAACACAAGCGTTCGTACTTACAGCTACATGTCGCGCTGCTAACGCTGCTTCTGAGTCAAGAGACGTTTAGCGATCAAAGAGCTAGCTAAACTAAGCACCGCTAGCGGACATACTGTAGAAACATTTATATTCTTCACTACACTCTTCATATTCTGTAACAATCACACAGTACACTTAAGCCTTCAAACCCCAAAGAGAAATAATCTGGAGTTCCGCCAAAAATCAAAGCCAACAAATGAAAATCGAATCTAGAAATTTCTCTGCTGTACAAACAGTTTGAACACATCCAGACACACAGCAGCGTGCTAAGGCTAATGGTGCTTTAATCACAGTTAATTATAAACACACCACAGTGAAATAAAACAATAAAAAATGCAGGATTTCGAATATAAAGCCTTAATATACTGTACTATTCATCCACTGTCTGCTACTGAAAGAATAAAACACAACATTTTTATATTTTGTAAATAAACTTATCCCCCCCCCCCCCCAAAAAAAAGAAAAACGTCAATATTACAAATAAAAAATATTACAAATAAAAAATACTATTTACTATTTTTACTGTTAAAATATCACATAATATTTGAAGAAAAAAATGTCTAGATTTTTTTAAAGGAAAAATCATACAGTATACATAATAAAAATCTTAATATTTGAAGAAAATATCATAGAGAATATACAATAGGAAAAATATAATATTTAATTTCTTTCTAAAATGCTATAATAATAATAATAAATATTATAAAAAAATAAACATACTAAAAATGTCTTAACATAATGAAAAAGTAATATTTAAAAAGAATAATGATATTATTTTAAGGAAAAGCAATAATATTTCAAGGAAAAATAATATTTTAGTCGTATTGTTTTAAAATGTAATGCTAGTTGAAACATATATAAATTTTAAATCATTATGACCATATTTTAAGAAAAAAATCGTAATAGTACAAAAATTGTAATAAAAAGACTGTTATAGTGCTTAAAGAAAAGAAATCAGAACATATAAAAGTCACAATATTTTTTAAGTCATAATATTACAAAGAAAAGCTTAAATAATAAAAAACGTAAAATTAGTGATAAAATAATAAATAAAATAAGAATAAAGTGAGACTGGTGCACATCACAGCAGCGTTACAGTGTTACAGTAAAGGACGGTGTGTATTCGGGAACGTTTTAGTTTTTTGTTAGTTTTACAAATAAAGCAATGCTTACTTTTTTGCACTTAATATATTATAACCTTTTTTCTCACTTTAAATTCATTGTTGAAAAATTATGACCTTATTCTTTGAAACATTTGCACTTTATTCTCGAAACGCTTCTTGGCTCTAAAAACCTGCGATTTAATTACCAATAAATGTACAAAATATTAGATTTGTAGCTTTTTAGCCTTTTTTTTTTCAAACTCTCAGACTTTTTTTTTTTGTCCCTAAAATAATTTTATCCACATTTATTAAATCTGACAGTGTAAATGCAACTAAACTAACATTCGATAAGTGACTCATCCTTTGAACATGATGACATAAGTTATGGAGAAAAAATAATAATTCAAAGCTCCAGATATTACGGAATAACCTCAGAGCTTCCTCGGCATTAAAACCGTTTGATTTGTACATTTTTCAGACTTTCTTTCGATCAGGGAGAAAAAAAAGACAGCTTGACCTTCAATCATTTTTAGATGCTTTTGCAGACATGAAATAAATATTTCTTATTAATTTTGAGGTCAGAGGCTGAACAGAAGCATGAGAGCTATTAAATATGGAAATAAGCAAGATAAAATGCTTTAAAAAATTTAATATGCTTAAGAAAAATGTTTATCCCTGGATTTCAAACCTGTT
Source organism: Clarias macrocephalus (assembly GCA_011419295.1). Taxonomy (NCBI): domain Eukaryota; kingdom Metazoa; phylum Chordata; class Actinopteri; order Siluriformes; family Clariidae; genus Clarias; species Clarias macrocephalus. Next base: position 16,914 of record JAAGKR010003432.1, on the reverse strand, counting down.
TTCAGGATATTGTACCACAATACATCAGGAATAAGTGCTTCCAGGGTCAAAGTTCAAAGGAATGAGCAGTTGTTTTAAACAGCACTAGTATACATATTGTACTTTTTTAATGTGTAATTTAGACGCGTCACTAGAGGAACACCTTGTGATCTTCCTGTGAAACAATTCTGCCAAAAGAAAGGAAAAAACTTCAAAGGAAAAAAGTTTTTATAGAATCATTTACTGATGCAGGTGTGATTAATGATACGCATTTAACATGTTGATGATGTCATCATAAAAATATATATACGTATTTATTTATTATACATAAACATCATACCAATATTACTGTTAGTTACTGTTTTTTTTTTTTAAAGAAAAACATTCCAGCTGTGCAGAATTCTCAGAATAATAAAAGTATTATATTTAGATAATATCAGATTTTATTGATTTTGCCAAAACATTTATATAGTTTTGTAAAACATCTGTACAACACCTTCTAAAACTGCTCTCTCCTCCAGCTCGCTGTCGAGGTTAACACATGGATGCTTGAGATGACTTTAAAAGCATTGTAAAAGCATTAAAACTATTTAACAGGAGTAAATTAAGATTCCTCAAGCTTCATCGATCGGATGCAGGGGCGAAAGGATGCAAAAGAGCAACGTTTGTGACTCATTCTGCATCTGAGCGGTTTAGGGGCCGAGGGCCGACAGTGGCAGCTTGGTGATGCAGGGGGCGGAGTCGAGCTGATCAGTTCTAGAATCTGGGTTTATTAGAGGGAACCAGTTCTGTGTTCAGTTCTAAACTTTTCCCAGAACTGTTTCCGTTCACCTGTCACACTGAGGAGGAACAGACCCACTAGTGACCTGTACATGCTACCATCGACTGCACAGTTTAACTGTTAAAGAGGAATTAATGCGTTAAGAACATCAACTGTTAAAAAATCTGGGGGATTTCGAGTCAAACCGGGAGTTGTGATGAAATTTCTGGTGAATGATGGCGTAAAAGCGATTGAAAAAAACACTTTCTACCTTGATAGTATCCGAACAATAGTGAAACCCTGGGATGAGTGCACGAGTGTAGCCGGGGACTGTACAGGGGGTTTTACTAGACTACCATAAAGGTATTCGGTTATTCTGCTCAATCAAAGTCCCGCTTTGACTTGAACGCCTCTTGTATATATTATGATCCTTATCGTGCTGTAATGAGGAACTCTCCAAGGTACTTCAGACCCAGCGGCTGCCCCTCTTCCCCCCC
>JAAGKR010003432.1:0-15656 GCA_011419295.1 Clarias macrocephalus | reverse complement strand
GCGCCCCCCCCCCCCCCCCCCCCCCCGGATGGACGATGCGAATAAGCTACTTCGATTCCACGCCGTGCTAATTATAAAAGATAATCTCGAGCCATTTCGGGTCAGACGGGGTTAAACCAGCAGAACTGCAGCTCACTTCAGGGACAGTCGAAAGCGACCTCGATGATTAATCCTTCATATTCTTGAGAGAGATTTCAGATGAAGGCTCGCCGATTAAATTAACAACTACAAACTGGACTATAGTGGATGATTATGAGGGGAAAAAAAGAATCTTAATTAATTAATCATCTTTAAACAAAGTCTTTACTGTATGTGGATTCCACAACGTGCTATAAGTAGTGACATCACACGTACTGAGGCATCGCACACCGTAACACCTGCAGTGTGAGAAATTATTAGTAACAATTTCTTAAGGTTATTTAAATTTATTATAATCATTATCCACTTCTAACGAAGAACATTCCAGACACCTACGCCATGTTTCTCATCCGTCTGACATTTCGTAGCCACCGCGAGTCTGTAAACCTGTTCGATCGTGCTCGATGATCTCGACACCGAAAAGCTTGACAAACAACGTTCAAAACACGCCGGGTCATCACCGGGGTCGTAAATGATCTGGTTGTGTGTGTGTGTTTTTTTTTTTTTTACTACGGTCAAAGAGAAGCATTCGATATTAAGCCAAGCATCAGAACCGGTGGAGAGGACTGGAGGCGATCGCTCTGGCTGGTGCTGATATTTGTAAATAAATGCCACGTCCCTGGAGGTCCTCCCCGCTGTGAATTATTAGCAAAGCTTCATTGATCTCCGTCGAAATCACACAGTAATCTCCGGGTTTTCAGCCGGGACTTTACCGGACGCTCGGCTGCCACCGTTATCGCAAAGGTGTTTCCCGGTCCCATCTGTTTCTGATTTCTTCCCGTCCTTCCCCGACAGTTGGTTTGTGTGTGTGTGTGTGTGTGCGCGCGTGTGTGCGTGTGTGTGTGTTTTATAGTTTCAATAAACAGGCTAAAACCCCCACCACGAATGCAAAGCTCTGCACCATATATGGACAACACCCCCCCCACCACCCCCCACCCCCATCCCGCTTACAGTGATGAAGACCCCGATGTAATAAAAATGTGTTTATGGAAGCGCTTCGAGAATCACGTGTGCGCGGCGGCACATCACCCGGCACAACAGGGCGTAACGGACTGCAAGAGCCAACGTTGGGTTTTGCATTTGTATCTCATCTAGAGATAAAGACTAGGATAAGGATTCGGTTTTTCATAATTCCATGCTGGGGTATGTTGAATCAGAGAAATATCACGCTAAGCAGTGCGCAGGGGCGACACGGTGGCGTAGTGGCTAGCGCTGTGCTGTGGCCTCGCTCCTCCAGGGTCGAGGGTTCGATTCCCACCTCCCTCTTTTGTGTGTTTGGTGGGTTTCATCTGGGTACTCCGGTTTCCTCCTACAAATCCTAAGACATGCAGAGTAGGATGATTGACGTTCCAGATTGCCCGTACCCCATCTCGTGCCAGTCTTCTAATGCGTAGATTCTTGCTAATAGATTTGCATTATATATCAAAAAACATCGATCTGTCGTTACGACGATGTCACCTCGCAATCAAGCGCCAAAACGCAGTCTCCTCCCGTCAATCACTGCGCAGGTGATCACCGAACACACAGCAAACATCCTAGCGAGAAGGAGATCTAATATAAACCACGCAGAAGCGAAACCCGAATCAAATGAGATCGCCTCTCCGTGCCACGGGCCTTGTTCGTCCCTGCCCCGGTGCATGCTGGGACAGCAAGTGGGGTCAGAAAGGCAGTCTCTCTCTCTTACTCTCTCTCTCGATTTGCGAGCTGTAATGAAATGCCGCGGCCCTGCTTGTCACAGGTCAGCAAGCCGTCGTGCACCGCAAATGCCAAGCCCATTCGTTATGAAAATGCTATGCATTGATTTGTCATACGCCGCGAAGCTCTGGCGAGAGGGGCCATTTTTAAATCCGCGCAGCGCCGCCGCGGACCGTGGCGTTACCATTAATACCTTTCACGCTGGCTGAGATTAGGGAGTTTTAGAGTAGCATGAATAACATGACGCCGAGTCCGGCTGAACAGGATGACGTAAAACAGTTATAATGCGCTCGTTCAGATCAGAACATTATAATTTGTCCTAAAGCCCATCCGACAACAACAATCCATAATATCTGTTTTAAAATGTTTAGTTTTTTTAAACAGGTTAAAACATTTATGCATGACCACAGTTATGACCGGTCATGACATCCGTCAAACATTTTGGCGCTGTTTATTCACAGTCCATCACGCCACGTTCATGACCTGCTACGTCCAAGTCCGTGACATTATACAAGTGCTACCAGGATGACATTTAGAACATAGGTCACCTGACATCATTATTTTACTGCACAAGTCATAACACGTGCTTATGTCATGTGGCATAAGTGCATCAAGTGATGTGCATAATAAGTGGTGTCATAGACAGGCGTCTGCGTTTAGGCTTGACCTTTCCCATATACATATTTAGACGTCATGTAACCGGACGTTATTATTTTACAGACTATGAACAGTTATGACATGGTTATGACAGTGTTATAAACTGTTGCCACGTCCTTGATTATTTTATGCTATAACAAAGGTTATATGCCGTCATGGCAGTTTATGTCGGTTGTTATTACCATGTCACCTCAGCATTATCGGACATTGATGTATCACATGGTGCTATAACAGTCCTATGCTTGTTCTTTACTGTCATGAAAGGCGTATTTGTAATGATGTGTTCTGACCAGTTTTGTCTTGCAATAACCCACTATTATATAATTATTACTGTTATTATTAATAATGTTACATGACAGTAATAATGTTATGTAGTACTGTTATATAATTATGACCTATGTCACTTGTCATGTTTGTCCTTTGACACTAACCTCTAATAACTCTGTCTTAACACGTTTATGACACAAGACCCTGCCAGCATCATACAGTACATGGTGACGACATGTTTTCAAGTGTAAATAACAGCTATATTAAAGGACCGGTTATAACACCAACAGATAACCTGATATTATTAATGTTACTGCATGCGAACTGTTATGACATGGTTATAATCGTCTTATGATTTAGGGCTCTATTAAAAATATTTTCAGCTTTTAGGATTTTAATGATTAGACAGATTTATCAACTAGTTCATTTAAATCCTATGTCATGTTATTAACATTTTATATCTTTATAAACATTATGATGTAGGGATTTTTTTGTCTTACAGTATCTGTGCTACGACGCTACGACAGAACTGACTTTTCTAACCAAGAAACTCCGCGACGTGTTAATGTGTACATATTTCTGCGTAAACTCAGTAGTGACAAAAATTTCAAAACTTTTTAAATGATATATCCAGTGAAAAAGTGGGTTAAATTATTGTGATCATTTGTAGTTTATGTAGATTATTTAGAGTTGTATGATGGTCAGGACCGTAATGAGACGAGGAATAAGTAAACGGGGGACTGAAGGTAAAAAGTCATATTGAATGAATCTCAGGATTTGATCATAGGATTAGCTTTTGTTGTCGCCTCACAATAGAATACAGAGCAATTTTAAACAGTAATCGCCGAAATGTTGGGAAAGGAAAAGGGAAAGGCGGCTATGAATTTCGCCAAAATTGTACAAAAGAGCTTTTTGCCCCGAACGTTCCGATTTTTTTTCTTTTTCTGGAAGCTCGGACGCTGACGTTCACAAAGCCAAAGGCTCTAAAAAATACCAACCTCGCTCGTGTGTCACGCTTCCTGCATGCAATATAATCGAGGGCGACCTTTATCAATCAATTGAATAAACTGCTTTCAGAGCATCCATTGAAAGCCAACTCCGAGCAGGAGGTGCCTTCGCAAGCACTTTTTTCGCCGGGAGCAGGGGCGGCCGAAGATGAGAGAGAAGCAATACTGTCAGGCCGGCCAGTTTGGATGGCGTTTCTGCTGCATCGAATCGTTCGCCAAAACCACAGTCCAGCTGGAGAGGGTCCAACTGACAGTAAAGAAGAAAAAGGAAAAGGAAAGCGCTAATGCAACACTTTTTAAGAGGGTTACGGGTAGGGTGATGGACAGGGATAAGAAAGGTGTCATGGATATGATTTCTTTTTCTATGAATCAAACGACAGAATAAAAAAAAAAAAAATCATAAGTATGCGATCGCATCCGCAGCTAGCGAGCGAGACACAACTGTTAAGCTCAGTGCTCAAGGAAGTGTAAGAAAGAAACAGCGCTGTGGGTGGATGAACGAGGCAGGATGTAAAAGTGAGTAAAAACGCATAAGACGTGTAAAAACATGTTCTTTAACCGAGTGACATCAAAACCGTGGTGGACTTTTATTCCCAGGCAGGTGAATGTAAACGCGTGAAGTGGAACCTTTTTAACCAGGCGTGTTCAAAATCCAAGCAAAACGTAAAGACAGACAAACATAAAGCAAAGAAGATGAGAAAATTTGTTTAAAAAAAATTTTAACCGAAAAAAAAAAAAAAATCTAATTCAAAACCTCCGAATGAACGTGTCGAGATGAAGCATATGAGGTAATAACGTGAAGTTGTCTGACAACATGCATAATCAAACGAATCCTAAAACTACAATACAGTACTGGCCCCGCCCTTAAAAGCTTTCGTCATATGAAATTAAATGAACTTGCGTAGCCTACATGTGAAAAAGTGTTTGACTGCGACAGACTGAAAAGTGTCTAGAGATACTATTTAAAAACTGGTTGCTTATGTAACAGCCTCAGCAGCGACCTCGTTTCCCCTCTCGTCTGTTCCAGCCACTCAGCATTTTCAGCATCAGCAGTGACCTAATCACCTCCTGATCACCTGTCATCATCGCCACCTGTTTCTCACTGGGTCAGGACTTAAGATTTAAGACTTAAGGTTTTTATGCTTGAATGATATATAGGAACAAAAACATTTGTTTGGAACTGATCAGGTACACGTACAGGGAGTGGACTGAAAATGAGCCTTCAGGAAGTCTGGAGAACTACTCCTCATGATAACATTAAAAAATACAAGAAAGTCTGGCTTTTTGAAGTTAAATATAAAGAAATCGGAAGAGTGGGCGTCAAGACTTTTGCGAAAGAAACAAGAGGACAAACAGGACAAGGAACAAAAACGCACAAGAAGGGAAATTCCCAGCGCGCTACGCTGCAAATCAGGGATGACGAGACGAAGCGACGGATCCAGACGATTGGTTCGAGCGATCTGACGTGACATCGGAATAAAAAAAATCATACGTTTGCAAATCGCATCCGCAGCTAGCGAGCGAGCGAGACACAACTGTTAAGCAACTTCATAAATGCTTTGATGTACAAACTTTAAACTTTTTCTTCCCTATAGAGACATACGTTGGTGTCTGGTGGGTGCACTGTAGCTACGTTGCTAATTCAGTTAGCTCGCACTGCTAAGCTAATCTGATTTGAAAAAAATACATAATGAAGCTTTTGGTGTAGCACCAACTGATCAGTCATGTTGAATTAAAGTAAAATCGATTAGTTTTAATAGGTATAAAGAAAAAAAGCTTTAAAAAAATACTGCACAGGCCACACCCACAATCGACAGGACAAATAACACTCACTCACGAGAGACTTGCACAAGCAAGACCTCACACACACCCACCCAGCACATCACTGCATATATATATATATATATATATTTATGCTGTATATAAAGATGGCAAAGGGAACACGCTGCCATCTGTCTAGGTAAACACCGCAGTACCATCGGAGCCTCTATTCCCATCAGGCCGCCTCTCGCGCCTAACGCCAGCATGTAGGAGGCTTCTCGCTGATCCAGTGCAACATAAAACAGCGCCTCGCGAAGTAATAACAGCTTTCCGAGGAGCGTGAATTGTTCGGGACGCGCCCTCCACGCCAACAGCCCGGCCTGCTTTTGTAATGTTGTGATAAGGAATTATCTCCTGCAGCCAGATGATGCACCAGAACTTTGAGAAGGAGAGCGAGTCAGGTCGGTTTAAATACAAAAAATAACACTCATCTAAATAAATGAATCCTGGCTACAAGTTGAGGAAAGTCCGAGCAGAAAATAGATTAAGGTGGAATGAGAAAGTATTGAAAGGGACACCTGAAGTCAAACGTAAAAAAATATATATATAAAAAAAAAGGCGGGAAAATATGAGCTAAGGCAAACTAGCGGGGTTTGGATGCTAATCTTTTTGGGTTTTAGCTAGCACTACGCTCAGACTAGCTGATTGTTAATGGCTAGCTGTGAAAATACAAACAGTCACAATACACACAAAGTGCACGTAGTCACAGATTAGGGTTTAATTTCACACAACGTCCAGCTGCTTCGTTAAATCCGGCGACAATTAGCAGAACTAAAAGTGCTACCGTCAGACAGTCGTGAATTTTCCTGTGACTGTGCTCGCGTTGTTGCTACGAATCCGCAACGTCTAACTTTAGCCTGTGGTTTTGCTGAAACTGGAGACTCCTTCCATCAAAGCGCGTCGCTTTTTACATTTCTGTGTTACCATGGAAACAATGACGTGCAGTATTCTGACCAGCGCCTCTATACGTATTACGCTATTATTTTGCAGCCGCGCTTCAGTCCGAGCCGCTGCTGCTGTTGTTCAAATGCAATAAATCACCTTCCGACCAATCAGGATCGAGCATGAGTACATCAAAGTACATCAGCTGATGATCCTTCAGCTTTAAGGAAGTCAGTAAGTGGCATTTTGTTCATAATAAAACAAGAAAAAAAAAAAAGAAAAAAGGGAACGGAGCGGTATCGGCTCCTCGAGGGAAATCTCCGCCTGCGTCTATTCCTTCAAGACCGTCCAGGTTTCAATTAAACATTCAATATTCATCACTTTAATATCAAAAATTCATTTTGCTGTAGTCACACCAGGAGGCAGGCGACGGCTCTCGGGGCGTCCTTTTTGTTTCTGAGAGTTTACACGGCGGACGGAGTGGAGACATCAATGTGGGGCATTAAAGGAAAAAAGGAAATTGAATTGAAAAAAAATAAATACAAAAAATAAAATGACATAAAAAAGACTTAATTCCATCACAGAAACATTAACACAAAAAAATCCAGCATTCATCATTTATTTATTTATTTATTTATTTATAAGGAACTCCAAGTTTCCTGAAATAATCTTTCTCATAATTGCTTTTTTTAAAAATTATTATTTAAGAAGGCAGCACAATTAAAACAGATTCCCTCATTTAGTCACTCGAACTGGCCGTTAGATTACGAGCGCGGTTAAAAAGAGATTAATTTCCCGATAAAGCCGCACAGCAGGGACGCTTTAAATTTATAGCGCGGGCAATTAAGCGCGGCCAAGTCTTTCCCTCGCCTCGGACCGATCCCGAAGCGATAACGGCAGGTGAACAGGCAGATAATGAACGGGCCAGGACACACTCACTTAGAACGCTCGCTTGAAACGAGACTTCCTGTCTTTCCAGCGGGATGCGTCACACTTGACACACGTCTCGCGGATTCATAATTTAGCAAGAAGTGCGCGTGTAAGTGCAGGGAACCTTCGGCTGCGTCTTCAAGCAAATAAAGAACAAACCAGCGAGAAACTCTTACTCAAGCTTTCCACACACACACACACACACACACACACACACACACACAGTACAGAAAGCGCTAAGACACATACACTTGACAAACGGGACACAGGCGGTTGTTATACGTACCCACAGATACATCATCATCTTGAGCGAGGGGGTCAGGTGCACTCGTTTTCTCGAAACAGACGCAGAGTCTCCCAAGTTCTAAAATCCGTCCTGCTTCTCTCCCAGCACTGTTCTGCTCTCGCCTGGTATTTACAAGAATCGCTCTGGAGCGCTTATTATTAGGAGGACGCTCGGAGAGAGAAAAAGAGGGAACGGGATCTTCACCGAGGGAGAAGAAAGCAAAAAAAAAAAAAAAAGGTGCTTCTAGCAGATCTCTTCGTAGTGGAGATAGAAATATATATATATAGAGAGAGAGAGAGAGAGATTTTTTTTCCTGCTTCAGCGTGTACGTGTCTCGCTCTCGCTCATGAGCTCTCGCGATCCGTGGCTCGGGCAACAAATCTTGACGTGAGCGTTTAACGAGGAGATCCGAAGATCCGCGCAGGCGAGGAAGTCCAGCAAAAGTGCGCTCGCAAAGTAACACAGAGGGAACGAGAGAGAGAGAGAGAGAGAGGAGAGAGAGAGGAGGTGGACGGTGAGGGGTGGGGTGATGCTGATGGTGATGGGGGAGGCTTTTCCAATACGCACACACACACACACACACACACACACACACTGCTGGGAGGAAGAAAAAAAAAAAGCTAGCGTATACGCTAGCGCGTGGAGCAAACGACAAGACGACAAGATGATGCGCATTACAAAATTACCAAAAGGAAAAAAAAAACAAAAAATAAACCCAAATACGGGGGAGGGAGGGGAGGTGTTTTATTATTTTTTAAATTTCATTTAACTAAAAAAAAAAAAAAAAAGAAATTCAACTTGAATCCAATCTCGTCTTGTGCAACCAGGAGTCGGCAGACGTAAGCCGACGGAAAGAGGCCGAAAGAGAAAAATATAAAAGAATAAGAGAAATAAATAAATAAATAAATAGATAAACAAACGGAGAGAAAAAGAGACAATCTGTAAATGCACCTGACTCCCGCATGGCCTTTTTATTCTCTCTCTCTCTCTCTCTCTCTCGTTCTCTGCTAGGAGGCCGCGGCCTTCCCGCTCGTTCTCCTCTCTGACGCACTCGCTCTCTCCTTCCCGCACTTTCCTACAGCCATCTACTGACACCGAGTCGCTACTGCCGCACCTCCGGCGTGAAAATATGACAAATAAACATCGCGGCTCCGTACGCTAATTACTCCGCTTCGCCCAGAGGTTCCGGAACAACTCGGGGATCTCGGGAGAAATCCTCACCAGGGAACAGAAACGACAGGACGGGGTATCGCGAAATGATGCAAACTGGGCTTTTTTGTTGTTGTTGTTGTTGTTGTTGTTGTTATTTATTTTATTTTATTTAGTTTTTTTTTGGCACAATAGTTGGATGGAAAGAAACATCCCTGCATTTGCTTTCACATCACAGCTCAGAAGAGAAACCTAAGCAGCGAAGGAGTTGGAGGGAGAGGGTTATTGACTTATCCCAAGATTAACCTCAGGGATGAAGGTGCTTAATCTGAGCCTGGCTGGAGAGACGAGAGCGCGTGAGATCACCGGCACGACCCGTCGATCGAGGAACGGAGATCCAGATTTGAAAGAAGAGTATGAAAAGTCCTAGATGGCGAGGTAACGGCGAGGTTACGGAAAATCCTACAGAACTCCATGACGCATCACACACACACACACACACACACACACACACACACACACTGTTCCCTTTTTTCTTTTTCTTTTGTTTTTGTGAGAATCCGGAAGTGACGTTCATTGCAGAATCTCTCTCGGATCCTTTCAGAGTCAGACGTCTCACACGGCGGAGTGAGACGGTGAGACGGTGAGCGGAACACCGAGTTCTCCAGAGTGTTCGCCTTCGTACATGTTACATCACATTACGTTTCAAATCAAAAACACCACAACAGAGAAAGTGAGGAACTGAAGTGAAGCGTCCTGTCTAAAGAACTCCTGAAGAACCCGAGTGCCAGGATCGGCGCGATTTGTGATGATGTCATCATGTTTGATTCGATTTGTTTCCCGTTCGTCGGCGTAGCTTCCAGTCGGAATCGTTCAAATTAGAAGAAACGCCACGTTTCGTGATTTCCCTTTGAACTTGATGTTGATGATTTATGCGTCCTGATTCTCCTTAACGCCAAACAAGAGATGGCATGTGCTGCGTTTATTTATTTACTTTTTAGTTATTCGTAAGCAAAAAGTCAACAGTTACTTCGCTGGCGTTATTTATCAGTTCCACGCGTCACAGCGTTACGCGCTAGGTTTATCCCTTTATTATTACACAGTGATTCGTTCGGAAGAGGCCCCGAATATTTTGTAATAACTCTCGCTATGATGAAGCAATCTGAACCGAAATAAAACACGCTACAAACTCGACGTACGTGCCATCGATGGCATTACACGCGACGCTGAAGTGATCTCTGTTTCTGCCAGACACATTCCGACGTGGCGCTCCATGTTCCAGAACGTACCGGCAAGGATAGCGTGGAGGAACAGCAGCAATTTCACGTCGAACGTTTTCCTTCAAATCTTCACAGTCAGATGAAAACCGGATTTCTTCCTAAATTCGCTCTGACATCACGGAAACGGATTGGTGGCCCAATAGGCTCGCACGATGGAGACGTGCGGCTCATCACTGGACACCAACAGCCTGATGAGAAGTCGAGAGAGGTGACGGGGGGGGGGGGGGGGCATCTCTCTCTCTCTCTCTCTGAGTGACGGAGTACGGCGTTAAACAGCACGATGGCTGTCCGGCATCCTGTCCTGTTCGAAGCTCCATACACTGAGGAGCACACTGTACGCTGTTTCGTTCAAATTGCTTCGTCTTGATGAGAGCTATTACAGAATATTTAGGGCCTCTTTCAAATGAATCACCGTGTATATGGTCAATCTAAAGTTGGACGAACCCTCAGAATAATTACGTTTAAAATCGATGAGTTCTGACCTTTGAATTTCGAAACGCTTGCCGGTCCAAAACCAGGAGAGAAACAAAACACACACACACACACACACACACACACATGATGGAGTGTCGGAATGTTCTCTGGTTTGCTCACGGGGACGGAGGTACTGAAGTGCCGAACCAAAGCGCGCCCGAGTGAACACGTATCACGTACAGTACGTCTGCGGTATCATGAGCCATTCGGGGGGTATAGAGAAATCCAGGACGACAAAGTAGGGGAGATGCTTATAGACATCTGGAGGAAGAATTCAAGTGAACAAAGACAGTTAGAGAGAAAATCAGGACGCGAACAGTCGAGCTCTTTCCCGAGACGTTCCTGTAAAATAAAACTACGATGATCCAGAACTGCAGATCTACAACACGACTTTCACTGTTAGGACTTTTAAGATCTTCTCTGCTAAAATCAACAGCCAATCAGAACGCAGGATTCGACAGCGAACGCAGGGTGCTGGCGCATGTTTTAATAACATTCAGTGTGTGTTAGTAAAAAAAAAAACTATAGTAAAGAATTATATATAAAATGACTATAAAGAATTTAAAGCCTCGTGATCAACATGAAACATGAAGTGATGTAACATGTATGTGACGTGACGTTTTCGGGTTTCTGATCCAGACCCTGGCTGCGAGACCGACTCTACTCTCATTTTAAACGGTGTGGACGCGTGTAGGCCGTCACGCTGTAATGAGCGGAATAATCACACTCGCGAGAAGGACCTGCTTCCTTTCAAGGTTCGTGACAGTAGCCGTGATTAAAAGCACTTACGTATGAATGAAAACATGTAAGCAGGCCATTTTATTCAGTGGTTATTAGCCTGTAATTGCAGTTTGTAGGTGAAAAATGACCAAACAAGCTTTTAACGGTTAAACGGTGGTAACGCGGCGCTTACACCCTGATGGTCGGGGTGGAGGGTCCGGTCGCTCCTGTTCGCTTTCCGAGACGACACTTAACCCGGAGCGGCCTGTAAACACCGAGCGCATCAGCGTAAGCAGGAGAGTGGCCGTGACCGTCGATACGGCCGTCCCCCGTTTGAGGCAGCAATTATGAAATTGCAGGCAGGGACGGCGGCTCGTTACCGAGGCCGCGCTGCTCTCAGCTTAATTGGACGCCGCGTCCGAGCGCCATGTCACGATCGGACCTATTGATCACGGCGAGGTGCGACCGAATGGCGGCGAGACAACCAGAAGATCCAACAAGGGTGATTTATTTATTTATTTATTTATTTATTTATTTTCAGATCCGCTGGAGAGGAATGCGCACGGACGCGAATAAAAAGCCCATTTGTGATCTCCCTGATCCGCTCGCCCGCTCTCTAATTTCCAGAAAGTTCAGATCATTAAAAGCAAATAAACAAGCGAGCGCCGGCTGAAGGAATTAGAATGATGACGGCGTATGAGCGCCAGCATCAGACACATTAATCATCCCACGGCGTTCAGACTCAAAATCCCTCAACAAACCATGATAAATTACAGGGAGGTTCGGAGGAACAGAATGTTACACAAATCTCTCCCATATGTACTGTACGATTCATCTCCTGCTCCATACCTTCGTGCACACACACACACACACACACACACACACGAGCGCTTCGGAGAAAACAGGACGCAACCGAACATGAACATGAGTACATGATGGAGAAGGAGACAGATGTTTGGATGGGGGAGATAAAAAGTTTTCCGCCGTAGTAATATGTGCACATGTTTAATAGAAAACTATTAGAAACAGGAGCGACGGCGAGGAACACCTAACGCTTAGACCACGCCCACTTTAGGTTCCGATGTACGTCAAACTCGTTAGGAGAAAAAAAGAAAAAAAAAAAACTTCTTTAAATTGACATTTTTACAAGGAAATGCGGTGCCAATAAATTTGAGTAAGCACAAGTTGAGGAAGTGTCAGAGGCACAGTTAGGCCACGCCCTCTTTAGGTTCCAGTGCAAGTCAAACACATTATTTAAAAATAAATAAATAAATAAATAAATAAATAAATAAATAAAATAGTTCTTCTTTTTTGAATTGACATTTTTACAAGGTAATTGGGGTGCCAATAAATTTGAGCAGGAACAAATTTCACTCTCACTGAGAAAGGGAAATTTTTTTTAATAATAATAAATATAATAAAAATAAACATTTTCAGGATTGCTGTAATGCGTAAAACACATTTTAATTTTAAAGTTCAAGTGAAAACAAATGACAAAAAATAAATAAATAAATAAATAAATAAATAAATAAAATCTTTCATCGACACGAGCGTTTTCTTTTTCTTTCCAGCAAACTGATTAATTGAGTGTGTTTGATTTAATAATCCAGAACCGGAACACAGAGAGTAATGCAAGCGTAAAAAAAGAACACTAACAAATGCAGATAAGCTGACACACACACACACACACACACACACACACACACACACACACATAGCGGCGGAGCGCCACTTACCCTGAGCTGGTTGGCGTCACAACTCATTTGCTGGCCTGGAATCTGTCAAAAGAGACACACAAATTATAGTAACACATTACACACACCAAATACTGTAGACCCCCCGACTTCCCAAACAAACACACACACACACACACTTACACATACATACATATGCACTCACACACCCTTACTCACACACACACACACACACACACACACACACACAGCGAGTAATTACAAGTCAATCAAACAGAGCAGGCCGAGGAGCAGGAAAATGAGATCTGTCAGATTCTGTACAGCCATGCAAGGGGAAAAAATGCATAATAAAAGGCAAGACAGTTGCTTCCATGCCAGTGGGAGACATGGCACGGGAAGGAGGACAGCGGCGGGAAATGCATCAAGGTGCAGGTCCATTCCACATGCCATAAGGTCCCGGGTTTCACGCAAAAAACAAGCCCAGGATCGCTCGAAAAGAAAAAAAAAAGGGAAACAATACGTTAATAAACTTAATCCTAATCTACATGATGACCGGACATACAGCAGAGTAATAAACCACTTTGTGTTGTTATAGGAAACTAAGCGACACTATGAACAGAGTCACTGCCGCCACACAGAAGTCGGTCATTTTCCAGCAACAGCACGTGCCGAAGCGTTCGTCCTCTTCCTCTTACACGCCCACAACAACAGCAGCTTTCCGTCTGCCCGGCACTGGAGACTCCTTCCTCACACACAACACCAACACTCCTTTATCCGAATCATCCTTAGAAACATCACATCCCAGTGTAGGAACTGTTACCATGGAAACGAGACCGGAACGAGCCGAGACATAATCAACGTCTTCCGACCAATCAGAATGCAGGATTCGACAGCGCCGTGGTGTAATTAGCACACGTCCAGCGAGCGCAGGTCCGGCGGGACGTAATGATGTGACGTAGCGTTAAATAGAAAAGTCGGGTCCCAGGGACACAAACACACACAAACACACACACACACACGCACACACACACACACACACACACACAAACACGCACAAACACACATTCACATTCTTTTATTCACATCATAATAAAGATACACAGAATCATGCAGATGAATAAAATAAAAAAACATTTAATTTCAATAAATTTTTACAAATTTTCTTATTTAATTTTTTTTTGCATAATTTAATGACATTTAATGTTTGTGTACTTAAGCTTATTTAGTAAAAATAAAAACTAAATTAATAATAAAGAATTTAAAGCACCTGTAATAGTTAAATATAAAAAACATTACAAGTGTAATAATACATTTATAAATATATAATAATAATCATAATATTAATAATACAGACTTTTATAGCTTTATGCATTAAATGTAATTTAAAAGATTTTATTTTATATAAAATACATTTTAATATTTTTATCTATTTTTATATTTTTCTTTTTATATATTTTTGTGTTTATACAGTTAAATGTAAGTAAATGTAAAGGAGTGTTTATACAATTCAACATCACAGAATCAAACTGAAGAAAGATAAACAGACCAATCAAATTTTTTCAAAAACGAAGTAAAGGTTTATTTAATTAATAATAATAATAATAATAATAATAATAATAATAATAATAATAGGTTTAACTTCATTCAAATTTTTAAACCCTTGCGACTTTAAACATTGTGTTTAATTACACAGTTTAATTACAGCGTAGTGCTTAGCACAGTCTCCTCTCACCTCCAGGGACGAAGGTTTGATTCCCGCCTCGGGGTGTGTGTGTGTGTGTGTGTGTGTGTGTGTGTGTGGAGTTTACATGTTCTCCCCGTGCTTGGTGGGTTTCCTCCGGGAACTCCGGTTTCCTCCCACAGTCCAAAGACATGCAGATTAGACTAATTGACCGTAGTATATGAGTGTGTGTGTATGTATGTACTGTATGTGAGTGTGTGTGTATGTGAGTGTGTGTGTGTATGTGTGTGTGTGTGTGTGTGTGTGTGGACTGGCTCCCTGTCCAGGGTGAACCCTGTCTAGTTCCTGCAGTCTCCTTGCAGAGGGTCCGTACAGGTTACGCGGTTTAGACGAGTGAACATTTTAAAAGCTTGTTTGTCATATTATATTATTAAACTAAGACAAAAGGAGTGAAGCCCATAATATCGCGTCCCGATGAGAAACTTCTCGCCTTTCGCCCTGACGTCACTCTCTCCGTGTCCGAAACACAATCCTCATGTAACAGCATTAACGGTTTCACTTTGCACCCGGCTCGCCTGGACAGCGCACGTGTCCACCATTAGTCCGGCTTCAGAGTGCTCGGGAGTAAGATTTCATCATTCACATACTGCAGGAAACACCGGGCATGAGGATTAACACACACACACACACACACGCACACACACGCACACACACAGAGAAATGGAAAGAAACTCAAGAGCGTGGGATGTGATAAAGGACAAAGAGAACATCGAGGCATTAAGCTTTGGAGCAGAAAATTCTGGTGCATCAGAAACTTTGCGCCAGCAGTTTACCCAGAATGCACCTGTGTGGAAAAGCCACACGAACGACACGAGGAAATGAAGCAAAACCGGCGGCGTCTTTCACTGCAATGAAAAAGTCATTAGCCGAAATCTTTACACATTTTAAAGCCGCGTCTCGTGATGGCTCCACGAG
>JAAGKR010003431.1:19014-73301 GCA_011419295.1 Clarias macrocephalus | reverse complement strand
AGTCTGTAGTCTGGGCAAAAAGTGGCATGAGAGTCCTTCAGGAAGGACATACCTATTGTTTATAATTTTATGATGTTTCACAACCACAGCAATCAGAGATAAGGAATGCACTGAGCGAGATAACATTTAGTCAGTCTAACTAAACAATGATTCACCATTCGAAGATCAGCTGATATTCTGTTCACCTAACTGCAAAAAAAAAAAAAGAAAAAAAAAAAAACAAATACATTACTATTCACAGTCTAAACATGTAATATGCTGCTTTGCATTTCTTAATATTTAGGAAGTGTGTGTGCACATATTCATGTATAAACATGAATATGTACACACACACAATTTGTGTAGTAAAAATAAAATGTAATAAAATGTTTATATATATGTACACACACACACACACACACACACACACACACACACACACACACACACACACACTATACAGTATATATATATAAATCCAGCTTGAACTGATGCACATCGAACTGATGCAAAAGAAAACGACAACAGAGATGATTTCCACTTAGTGCGGTGGGTGTTTGTGAACTGTAGATGATATGAATATGTTTATCAAACTGTAAATGGCTGCAGTATCTCTGAAGGAAAGAATGTACATAACACAGCAATAGGCATTGGTTATGAATATTTATACCACAGCGTGGTTAGAAGATTGCTAAGAAAGGGTGTTGCTTTTGTAAAAGCCCAGATAGAAGTTCCGGCTGAAAAAGAAACAAACATTTTTTTGTTATAACAGCATCATACTCAGAGACTTGAACATGTTACATATGACTAAGTATTGTTTAAATAAAGCATCACATTTTTTATTTTTTTATTAACATTTATAGAAGGAGTCTTGATTGGAAGGGTCAAAACATTTGCGATGTCTCCTAGGACATAAAATTGTTAAATGAAAATAAGAGCACTTATCATACTTATGTCTTTGGGACAGAGTAGCTTATGAGAGAGTGAGTGAGCGAGAGAGAGAGAGAGAGAGAGAGAGAGAGAGAGAGAGAGACTGCTGAAAAGAATAACTGTTTATTGTGAAGAACTAATTTGTCTGTCAGCCATTATGCAAAGTTAATCTAATTATAAACACTTAAAATGTGTTGTACATTTATATATTAAACATTGTAAGTCATGGTATAAGCAAAATAACACACTCCATGCTGTGCTGGCAAACAAAAATAATGCACTTAAGTGGTAATTAAGTACTTAACCTCCTTTTTAATTTGACATAAAATCATTTTTTTGTTTTGTTATTTGTTATGTTTCTTACAGATCGTACTTTGCTGTGAGCATTTACACTACTGTAAGAATGAATTGGTTGGACAATAAAGATTCTGAGAAATGAGTATGAATCCACTTCCTTAATCCTATTTCAAGAGTGGAAAAATGTAATAACCTCACATGCGGATGTATTTGGGCTTTCCCAGAGGAAAAAAAAAATTGATGTCTCTCTTTTACTCCAAGCAGTATAAAGAATGGATGGATGGAGACTTTATTACCTGCCATACAGTCATATTTCCTGTAATTGTTTAGCCTTCCAGGGAAAAAAAACAGGAATTCCATTGACGGTCTCAGAGGGCTTAATAGCCTTGTTTTCATTAAAAGGAGATTGAAAGCCTGAGCGATTTAAAGAGTTTTATTGTAATTGATTAATGTACCACTGTCCTTTCCCATGCTCCGTGGTCCTGGATCCATGATGTTTTTTTTTTTATTTCCTAACAAATGTCACCAGACATTTTTCTTGCCTTCTGACTTATGTTAGTTTTTTTAGTAGCTACTCCATAGATTATACAATCTTCAGGGTTTCCGTGGTTCTGTGGAGTATAAAGAAGAAAATACTTTTGGACACACCTATTGTGCACTGGCCCATACACTGAAAACTGAAAAATAAGCAATTAAGGAATCCATTGGACTGTGAGAGTAGGAATGGCCTTCCTACTAAAACTGTAGCCAGGATTACAGTTTGTGGTTCTACAGGAAACTGGAACATACATGCTGTGGCAAATTCTAGCTAGAGAATAAGCAAGATAGATGATCACAAGCCTATGTGGTAAACATCTAGGTCTCTTCACAGAGAGATCTTAGTCCTACAGTTATTATAAACTATTAACTGGTAACATATTGACCTTTAGACTGGTAACCAAATGAATGCAATAATGCAATAACATGAGAGTGTAATTCTCAAAACCGCAGCAAAAAGTACTTTCAAGAACTAACAGGTCGACATCCTTGCACTATGGGTTTGTTGTCTTACTCCCACCATTTATTTTGCACAATTAGTCATCCGTTGCTCGAGTACAAAATCCGCCTATTAGAATATATATATTCCCTATTTCCATTTGAATTATTTCTTGGGGAATTCCAAGTAATCCATAATAAAATCATTGATGTTGGAGTAAAACAGAAAAAAAAAACCAATTGCTAAGATAAAGACAAACACATATAAAGAGTGAGTACAGTAGATACAGTAGATTGCAATATTCATTTACAAATACAAAAACATACAATTGTGTGATTGAAGTGCAACATGCAGGTTAAGCTAGAGAGATGAAACGATAGAAATGTAATGCTGTGATGTGATGCTGTGGCAGTTCAAAGTTGCGGAAAGTTAAATTGTTAATGAATGTACACTGTAAATCCAAATTTGGCACTGTTTTAAAAAAATTTTTTTTACTTTAAACAGCTTGCACTCAAAGCATTTAATGCATTAATGCCAAAGTTATTAGTACAACATAGACAAAGTTATTATTTCCTATTACCCACAAAATTCATGTTAGGCCAACAAATAATTTTAAGTCACACCAATAAATAGTTATTATTTTTAAGCAGAAGAAAATATGTCTACATGAGATAAAATTGTTAAATGAAAATAAGAGCACTTATCATACTTATATCTTCAGGACATGCATATACAGTACTTTCAAATGCTACATAGCAGACATGAAAACTCTAACCACATAGACTAGAGCCAGATTCAAACCCCTCACCTTCAAACTGCAAGGTAACAGTACTAACCACTAACCCCTCCATGCCATCCACGTGCTAACCACTTTTTATTTTATTTTATTTAATTGTGATAGCCAGAGATCTTTACTTTTACATAGACTCAGTTGCATCATACACTGCCTGGCCAACTTTGATTACAGCACGCAATGTGGTGGCCAGTTCATGTGTGAAAATCATTCCTCCTGCTCTGAAAACCACTCTTTCACAATTTGAGTTCTGCAATCAGGGAAGGAAAACTCCATTGATGGAAAACCCTGCTCATTCAGTACATTCAGGTTTTCAGCTGGCTTCATTTTATTGCCACATAAGTTGTTAAGTCTAGACGTGAAGCAACCCCAGGTCATAATACTGTCTCCAGAAGATTGTACAATGGGCACCACGCGTGATGGGTGCATCATTTCATGCACTTTTCTTCTTACCCTGATACACCCATTGCAGCGGGAATAGGGGCAATGTGGAGACATCAGACCTCATGATTTTTTCCATTGCTGCAGGCACTATTAAACATGTTGATTTGTTACCATGCAACATCAAGTGTTCGTGATCTCCATTCATGCTTCATTTCCGACCACAAAAGATGATGCTTCAGCACTATCCTCCCAGGTTTTGAGAGTGTGTTGAAGGGTTATTAGCCCAGTCTCAGTAATGTCAAACTTAAATTTAGTTGTTTTCTTTGAATGATGCAGCTCTACAGTTTGACCCTTCTGAAATGGTGACCTTTTATTGTTCAGGTAGTATAATGCATTGTAATAGTTGACTAAACAAACAAACAAAAACAAACTATATATATATATATATATATATATATATATATATATATATATATATATATATATATATATATATATATATAGTTGACTAAACTTTTTAAAAATGTCTACTGTAATATTTGTACTAATAAATGTCATGTTGATGTATTAAAAGTTTTGAGTGCATGCTGTTTATAAAAAAAAGTTTAGTAAACTTGGATTGACAGTGTAGTTTCAGAGCTGTTCAAATATTCATGCAGCCTTTTACTCTTATTCTAGTCTACATCCAGTTGTAACCATATCTGGTCAACTGCAGGCACCTCAGGACTTAAAATGGCAGTTTATACTCCTCTCAACAGTTTAAAGTTCCTCAGAACTAAGGAACATTTCAAAAAGCCGCAATCCGCAAATAGAGAGATGGTCACTGCACAGTGGTTTTAAAAGCTGAAGACTTAGGCATTCTTTTCATTTGGGACCACTGAGGTCAGGAGAGTTCTCTGTGGACGTGCACTGCCTCACATAGGCACTGAATCATCATTTGAATTACCGGGAAGCTGGTTCTTGAGGGGAAGTGACACCTTCTGTGTGATTTCACTTCGCGTCACTTTTGGAGGTGTGGTTTCTACGTTAGACGCTCTTAACCATTTAGAAGAGATGATTCATTATTGTGTAAAAGAACCCCACCCCCTCTCCACACACACACACACACACACACACACACACACACACACACACACACACACACACACAACAGGAAATATTAAAACACATACATTACCAGTGGCACAGTTTAAAACATCAAACTCTATTGCTCATCTAGCTAAAAAAGGAAAAATAAATGAAAGGGAAAGAAAAAGGCCAGCTTATGGTTTCCCCTTCACACTGGGCTGAGTTTCCAAATGCACAGAGTGTGCGTGCCACTGCTCACATCTCTCTCTCTCTCTCTCTCTCTCTTCCCCTCACACACGCACTCTCTTTCTGTCTAAACTCATCCATTATTTACTCTCGTTTTTGTCTGTATGCTTCAGTTTTGTACGTGCAGACTGCCTCTTCCTTCCAAGATCATATACTGTAAAGACAGTGACTTTTTTTTATTTTTTATTCTGACGCACACAAACACCTTTTCCTGTCAATTCAGGCTGTTACCACTAACATGCGAGTGTGTTGTATGTGTGAATGTGTGCGGTGCATGGGTGTGTGTGTGTGTGTGTGTGTGTGTGTGTGTGTGTGTGCGTGTGTGTGTGTGCGTGTGCGTGTGTGTGTGTGTGTGCGAGTGCATGCTCTGACCTAAAATGACACAAAGTCTCACTTTTCTACACATGCCCACATAGACACTCTACAACTAAAGCTTTTTTTTTTTTTTTTTTAAAGGATGCTCATTTTCACATATAAAAGTGTTTCTGCTGGGTATGAAATTCTTTAGCAGGCCTCAACTTTTATACACATGCCAAAAGCAACATGCCACAGGCTGTTGCATCATTCCACACTTTTACCTCAAATGAACTCAAGTATCTGCAATGTTCTAACAAAGTTATTACCAGGAATGGAACTTTTAATCTTTTATTCATTTTAAATATCCATATTATTTAAAAAAGGATTTACACCAGAAGTATTATGTAAAAAAAAATCATGGGCAGGTACTGTAAAAAGATTAGTTTGGAATGGATACATGAACAAACATGCACATGTTTAACATGTATATAACTGAACAGTCTTGGAAAAAGCAGGTTGGTATTTGCTGTGTATTAGGGAAAAAACGAGATGCTGGCTAAGATTCTGCAATGTCTATATCTTGAAGGAAAATAAGGTATCAATTTCAAAATTGCAAAAAAAATATTGTTTCAGCAAAAATATGTTCAGATGTTCAGATATCAGACTAATCATGCTAAGCTCTACTGATTATGAGCCTAAAAATCCAGCAAAAGGGCATTCTAGTCAAACTGGGACTTTCTGATGAATGAAGGTAAAAAATGATTGACATTTACAGAAGATTTCAAGCACAGTACGGTGATGAGACTCTTAGTTGCAGTAAAACATCTGAAGGGAGCAAATGTTTTAAAGATGAGCGCAGTACCTGATCCTTGTTAATTAACAGATGATTAATTGCCAACTTGCTGTCCGTGGGAACTGTACACACAGTCATTCACAAACACCACTTTCACATTACAGGAACTCAGCTGGGAGTTATTGCCACATCCCATTGGGCCATTAAAGGAGTTCCTGGAAGACCAGCGTCTGAGAAGTGAAGCAGGCAGTTTGATCATGCCTCCAGGGTACTGAGGAAAGTTTATACATTGATGGTGTCCAAGCAGTGCTGAAGTTCTAGGATAAGGGCATTAGTGTAGCAGGGGATCATATACAGAAATAAATATAGCATTTATTCTCATACACTGTAAACCCTAATGCTCAAAGAAATTAAACATACTGAGTACTGTTGACTTAAATAATTACAATTAGTTCAAATTAATAGCCCTTAATGAGTATTTAGAACTTTTTGGTATTTATGAGTTTGTCGAAAGACCAACAACAATTTATTTGATTTGCAACAACAACAACAAAAAAAAATGCTATTAAATAATATGAGTTAGGCTACTCAATAATGCAAGTAAAGAATGATTAATATGAATGAGTACAACAAAAATTGGAAACATCATTACTTAAAAAAATGTATATAAATGATTACCTAAAATTTTTTGAGTTTTGCCAACTTATTCGGGATTACAGTGTTGTCATTTTGCAAAATCAAATGCCTCGGTTTGACTTGACTGCCTCTTGTATAAAACTTGGTACAGTTTTACATGACCCCAACTCTGCTACGTACATTGTCTTCAGGCTAAGGAAGGCTCTTTAGATCTTGGAGAAAGGAATAAATAAAAATGCTTCATCTCGGCAGGAAACATTCAGATATGATTAAAAAGAATATACAAAAGCCACTTATCTTTGGTAGAACCAGCTTTTTTTGTTCGTGAAAGCTGGTTTACCGCAGAGGACCTTGCCAAAGTCATGCTTTCACTCTCCTGTGATTTTGGCAGACTAGACTGGAGATGAATCTGAGCACAAACGGTCTTTGTGCCTGTAAAATCTGATACAGGGTTAAATTGTCTGCTGCTTGGCAACTTAATGAATAGAGTGAATTCTCCAGACTTTTCACTCTCACACTAATGCAAACACGTTTTGTTTACAACGATCTGAGTCCTTGTAATGAAATGGAAAGTAATTCCAATGGGTGGCATCAGCAGAAGTAGTGCTACTTAACAGCTTTTATGCAAGCTATTCAAGCTTGAGAGCATCAGTAGGGAATCACTGCTGAATATGTGAGTCTCCTAAAGACAACTTTCCATGACAACTAACAATGAAGTTTTTTAAAAAAAATCTGGGTACATTTGGTGAATTTGACAGTTAATGCAATTCAATTATGGTAAGATAATTTGTGTCATTTGCTTAGGATGTATGAAAAGTACAGTATAAGATAGGAATGCTTCAAGGAAATATCTAGCAAACACAATGGAAAATGTGCAAGGAAAACAACCAAGTGAAAATGAAGAAAAAACTAGGGTGTCCAAGATGAACGTAGATGTTGTTTAATGTTTCTCTCACCAGACGATCACTTATTGAGTGCTAGGGCCTCCTCTTTAGCAAGATTCCAGCAGATCAGAAGGACATCTTAAAATGGTGTCACAGCAGAAGCAGTGGATACAAAGTTCTGAGCGCATTCACTACAGGGAAAAAAACCTAAACCAGTCCCACCAGTTGCGTGTTGGCACAAAGCCTGTAGTAAAACCAGTTCTTGGTTCAACGCCATGTTAGGCAACCAGCCATGGTGAACTAAGAGCACCGCTGTGATATGATGGAATAGTGCCTCCGCTGAAATGTAGGAGGACCTGGCAGTGGAATAAAATTCAACATTTTATGAAGTGCTTGATCATGACCAATAAAGTTGTGTCACTATATGAGAGTGGCATGTAAGTGACGAAGTATCAGGAGAGCAGGGAGTGGCTTCACAGTGCCATGTGACTGGTGAAGAAGTGGCTATGTATGGGCACAAACTCAAAAAGATGACGCTTATTGTTGTAGATTAGTGTGACAAGGTGGACGGCGGTACGTCTGATGAGCACCTGTTGGGTCGTTCCAGGGTGTTCTGGGGCCCAGGTGGCCACTTCTAACTTGTAGTATTTGTATTTCCTATTTTTCCTACTTGGTTTGTCAGAAGTCACAGGGCCACCTTCAGCAGCCTAATGGAGTACATTAGGAGGATCTCTCCCCTTGCTAAGCCAAATGGGCCACTTTTTCCACTTGTTACTTTTTAACTTCGCAATATAATATTACCATATTATATAAGCTGATGCTTTATTCTATTTCACCCCAAAGATAGATTCACATTACATGTTTTGAAGTGTTTTTTGACGCACAAGGGAGGTGTGTCACATGCTTTCATTTCATTTCAGTCTATACCAACTGCGTCAGAGGTGTGCTGAAGGTGTTTACAGAGGTGTGCTTGCATGTCATGACAGTACATTATAATGTATAGAAAAACGGTGAGGTGTAAAGCTACGTTTAGGTTCATAAAGCATGTTTGTGTAGGAGTTATACTCATAGATATATAGGGGAAACCCTTACATTAGGTCTTACATTATATTTTACTTGAATGAATCAATTACTTTCTTTGCATAACTTGACCTCATACAGTACATGTACGGCCCTATTCCCCTTGTTTGTCGCAACTCAGTCACTCATTTTCTATATTGCTTATCCTGTTCAAGGTCCAGGGAGGAGCCTACCCCATGGGACTCAGGGCACGAGGTGGGGACGGGGTGCCATTCTGTCATAGGGCACACACTACAGGGAAACAGGAAATGCCTATTAGCCTAACCTGCGTGTATTTGGACTGCGGAAAGAAATCCAGAAGAAACCCACCAAACACAGGGTAAACATGCAAAACCCATGGACACAGACTTGAGGTGGGCATCAAACCTTCAACCATGAAGGTACGAGTCTACAGTGCTAACCATTACACCACATTGGCACCTTATTTGGCACAACAGTAATGATATTGCCTCTACAAAAGAGACAGTGCAAGGATTTTATACATACAATTTGTATAAAGAATCTTGCTTTATAAAGCATTCAGCATTACATCCCTCACTTCTGTCCAATCCGTCCATATCCACGCCTGTGGGAATGGCTCTGTTACAATACAGTACAGTACACAGCTTACATTCATATATGAAAGCTTATTTGATGCCTATTCATACATCAAGAAAAAGTTCCAGCCATGTTAGACCAAATATCCTGACTGAGCAGCTACATCCTCAGTCATGCATTTAACTAAATAAACCTGCAACAAAGAGGAGCCCAAAGCATTCCTACCCAAATAAACAATCTCAATCCCAGCCACCGTGCATTCCGTGTTCATTCATTCAATGTGCAAACTCAACAAAGAATTGTGTTTTTTTTATTTGATAGCTTAGCTGTCGCTTTTTATTTCGCTTCTTTTTCTTCCAGAAACAAATCTAAGATTTTGCACAGTCCTGATATATTTATCACTGCTCTGTCAGAACTCACAAATGATGTTGCATATAGATGCTATTATTCATGGCAGTTATTAGTTAGTAATAAAGGCAACCGTTTAATCAAGGGAATTTGAAAAGTGCAAAAGTAAAATTCATCTTTGTTCATTACTGTAATTAAATATACAGTATAGGGTTTTTTTTTTGTTAGTTTTCAAATGATTAAGAAAAAGAAGTGATGTAAAAATAAAATGTAGCATCAAGACATCAAACATGTAACAAGGTTTGTGCATCTATCAATCATAAATATTGTTTATTATTAACAATTATTTTCTTAATGACTGAGATTAAGATAATGTTTATTGGGTATTTAAAAACATACACTTAGCTGCACAAGCACAATAGATGACACCTCTTTTTTTTGTTTTACTATCATGATGAGGAACTAAAACTTACCTATTTTTATTATTTATTGATATTTTATTACATATATATATATATAAATTTGTATTTATTTTTATTATTATAATTTTTTTAATAAAAGCTAAAAAAATTTTTTTTAAAGAAAAACAAAAATATGGGAAATATGTTGAGGAACTTTTAATTGATTCTCAATCGTCAGTTACTTACATTGTACTTTTTAATTAAAAAAGCAGAGGCTAAAATGCTTTTAATCTTTTTCTTTTTCTTGGTTATAAAAAAACAAAAGCAAAACATATTCTGTGACTCTCCAGATGTCCAGAGTTCCATATTTAGTCACGTGTTTTCTCTTACTGAAAATCATGTGGGAGCATTTGCATCAAATAAGGTTTTTCTAGTACACTTCCTGGTGAGTATTACTTAATCTTATGTCTCATGTGAGGGATATTCAGGAACTACTAAAAATAGTCTTCCTAGATGTTGATAAAAACATTCCGTGGTAGTCTCGCTATAGGTTGTATAACATTTTTAAGCATTGAAACTGCATTTGACTGCACAGACACTCCCAAAAGTAAATGAAAGCTGTCAGTCTTGTTTTGAATCTCTGTGGTGTTTAAACATTTCTTTTAAATGTATTAATATTCATTACAGTTCCCTGGAGCACTGCAGTTTTTCCTAGTTGCCCTGAACCTTAGATCTAGTTTTAACAAACATTCTGATTTGCTTTCTCAAAAAATCAATGTGCAAAACACATAGAGAAGGTGAATACAAAATGATATGGCAAGCAGTGTGTGAATGATTTGCCTTTTTATACTTTACATTTAGTTATGGGATCGGATTTCATTTGGCCAATTCCAAAATAGTATTGGATGTCAATTTTGACAAACAGATGCCATCTTGCTTCTGTGACATTCCCAGACACACACACACACACACACACACACACACACACACACACACACACACACACACACACACACACACACACACACACACACACACACACACACACATATTATGTCATATGTCATCTTTCTCAGTTTATCCAGAGTTAACCTCACACCTTTCTGAGAATGGCATTTAACACGTAGCTCACTACCAGGCCTCAGTGGAATTCATGAACAGGATCAGACACGCTGCAGTCAGACAGCGCCACACACAACCTGCCAAACTAGAAAGATCAGGATGGTGCAAGTCTGAGACATACAGTCATACAGTATGGTACATTATATAGAGTTTGTTTTGTCCGGGTAGATTCATACGACTTGCAATTTACAACATATGGATAAAATCATGAATCTGATGTAAATGATATTAGTATGTTGATATGGAACAAAATAATGTACAGTAGAAACTTTTATCTTTTAGATGAACATCAGAAAATGAAAAGGTAAGGAAAAGTATGAATAAAACAAACGCTACACCTTTAACAAATACAAATTAACATGAATGGCTTTTTATATGTCTGGTTTAAACATGAAGTGTGTGAACAGCTTAAACTAACCAGTCTCACTTATTCCTCTGAAGGAACATGGCTTTAAAAACAAATGTGGGATGTGGGAAATCCTTTCAACCGAACATGTCTACTGTATTTCCCTTCATCATCCATGCAATGCACTTTATATTGTACATATGGTACAGTTCACATGTGAGGATCAAGGCTTAGAGGCAGTATGTTCAAAATATTCAACATTAATGGATATAGTGTCAGAGAAGAAGAAGCATGCTCTACCATTGTAACGGGCTGTGTCATCTGTAACCCTGTCATTTTTTATATACCCTTGATCCATTTATTGGTCTCACTGGCAAAATACTGTACAAAATAGTTCCAAAGTATAAATTTGAGAAATGAAAATCCCCAGTGTTGGGTGTTAAATCAACACACCATGAATTTCGGTGCGCAGTGTCTTTCTTTATCCTGGCTATAGCTGCAATCAGAAAATTTCTAAAAATTTTGATTAAATCTGTCTCAAGTCATCCTTAATCCTTCTTAGCAACTTTCAAGATATGTAGATTAAATAGGTTAACAGAAGTACCTGAACAACAAGATAAGACTGCGCTGGCAAAATTACAATGTCAATGTGTTAAAATATATACTTCAAATAAAATAAATACAACAAGCAGCAAACAAAAACCATGTGATAATTCATAAAGTAGATAATGCTTTAATTTTAGTGCAGTATGCAAGAATAAATGTTTAGAATCTGAGGTCCCATTCAAATTCTTTACAATGTTCTCTACTTTTAGATTCACCTAAATGTCATAAGCGTGTTTTGAATCGACAGTGCTATATAAAATTGGACTGGATTGATGAAAAAGAAACAGAGATAGGAAACCTTGAAAACAATTAATGTGTGTTTATGTCTGCTTAGGCCAGACTCTCGGTGTGGGCCTGTGATTGGGCCTATGATTGACAGCAACAATGAACAAATACAGACTGTATTACGAGATATTATAAAAGGCTCACTCAGGCCTAAAGGTCAGAAAAGTTCAGTTATGTGTGTCACAAGGTTGGATTTACATGTGTGGTGTTGGAGTGTGAGTTTTCTGCAGGTCACACAAGGCACTATAAATGGCATACATGCTCTTTTGGGTCCCTGTGCATACCGCAGCTGAATAGACACTCATACTCACCAGACACTGCATTTCGTCACAGGGTCAATAAATAGACATTTGAGTGACAGTAAGTGTATGCAACAGATCAACAACAAAAACAACAACAACAAATAATAATAATACTGAAATGTCAAAAAAGGGTGTGACAGTTGCAGCAAACATTCTAGTTTTTTCACCCTGGTCAATGTGGGTGGATGCCAAGCCTTTCTCATGAGGTCGAGATGAGAATACAGCCTGGCTGGGATTCTGGTCCATCACAGGACAAAATGCACATACTTGTTTACTTTAGAGTAGCCGGTCATCCCACCATTATGTTTTTTTTGGGAGGTAAGCATGTGTTTCCTGTGGTATTCAATAAAAAAAAAAAAAAAAATATATATATATATATATATATATATATATATATATATATATATATATATATATAATTCATCCCCGACAGAATAAGTCAGAAATTTGTCTTCACATTACAGTCACAGACAAAAACAAACAGCTTACCAGTAAATAGCTGCTATGGTCATTAGTAAGTACTGCTTGTACATGAACCCAGGCACAGCTTGAGGCCTCACATTTCTGTCCTCAAACAATACACACATCTTTTTTTATGGTTTGTGTGTATGTGTAATAATTGTATTTCATAACGCCTCCAGGGGCACATGGGTCATGAGGCTGGGATCTTCCCGACTATTAAACTGCTCGAGATATGCCTCAGTGAGACACTTTTGACTCACCACTACAGTGTAAATAGGTTTTAAGTCAGCTTGGGTTCCAATCATTTCATGGCTCTTTGGCGCCCCTTGTGGTAGGGTAGTGGTGATGACTCCCTGTGAAAGATTGCATCAGTTTTCAACCTTGCACTAAATTTCATCTGACTACAGAGTATGGCTGATCATTAGGTATACTCTTATAAAAAATATAGATAGACAGCTTTCAGGTAATACTGCTTATGATATAATAATATGAAAAACTTGTTCTATTTTTGAGTTCACCATTCTGAAATGAAAGTCACCTTATTGTAATAGCTTGTGCTTTTAATTTGTTTCTTAAAATTTTTTGCTTGTACAGTATATACAGTCAAGCCCGAAATTATTCATACCCCTGACTGAAAAGTTACTTTTACTCAACCAGCAAGTTTTTTCTTGATGGGAAATGACACCGGCGTCTCCCAGAATATAATAAGACAATGTACAAGAAGCATCACTGTGGAAGAAAATATTACTCATCTTTTATTTACATTTGAACAAAAAGTGGCATGACCAAAGTTATTCATACCCTTCTCAATAATTAATAGAAAAGCCTTTATCGACTATATCAGCAAACAAATGCTTCCTGTAATTGCTGACCAGCTTCTTGCATGTCTCCACTGTTTTATAAAAGTTTAGCTGGCCCTGTTGTGGCCGCCAAAGCATATTTGATTTCAACAAAGGTGTGTCTGCACAGGTTTTAACAGGATATAACCTTCCTGACACACCATCCTGTTTTATCTTGAGGCTTGAGTGCAATGACTTCAAACCCATGGCTGGGGTTTACTGTCGGGAATTGCACATTTACTAAAAGCTTTAATGTTTGAATGTTTAAACATAATTTAACATAGAAAAACAGCACCAGATATATCTTTTAACATTGGTTTACCTGTTTGATAGTTAAAAAATTTTTTTAATCATAATCTCCTTAGACTTGTCTTTACTCCTGTCTAAAAATAAAAATAAGTCCAATTTATATCCTGTATAATGTGACAAAATGGTGATCATGGAAATCATTAAGTTTTGATTTAATAAGTTGTAAGGTATAACTTTTTTCTTCTTCTTTTTTCCCCACAAATATCCAACGGTATTATGTTAAATACTGGTATAATAGCATTAATATTTCCTAGGTCCAAACTACAATGTATTATCAGGATGTTGAGGTGACATTTACCTCAAAGCATGATCTCACTCGGAAACTGTAGATTTGTACATAAGACTATCCTTTGCTCTTTCACTATGTGCACTTATAAGGTATGGGTTCATATGACAGAAGTTCTATTGCTTTATTTCATTTCTGTGTCAGATTTTCATTTAAAGTCAGATTTTCTGCAGTAACTGATAAAATAATGGACACAGTCTGTAATACCAGTAAACCATTTTTTCAGAAGATCAATATGTACTAAGAGTTTTGGTAAAGTAGGTATAACGTATTGTGGAAACGAAATTGAAAAATAGCTGTAAAAACACTCCTTTGTATCCAAGAACAGCATCAATCTGATATCTGCTGCTCCAGTCAGGATTTAAACTACAGTATTTAGATCACTTAGAGCTTCTTCTGCATCCTGAGTCAGTATGTACATTTCATCTGTACACTAATACAGTAAATTGTCCAATATGTTGCAATCACTTGTTGCAAAACCTACTTGTTCGATCTATCATGGTGCAATAATTTTGCTTATTAGAATTTAAACATTTAGGTTGCTAAAACTTGTAAGTGCAATTAGATCATTACGTTCTGAACGTTAAGATTTCAGATGAAGGTGTATTTCTGCACTGTAATTATACGACACGTGAGGCATTTGAATGAAAAACAACAGTAATTGTTTGATTACTGCAAAATATATTTACATTAGGTTCATTCATCATTTATTATTTAGAATGTTTACTTAAAAAATAATAAGGCAAACATGAATAAATTATGTTTATTATGTATAAGTAAATGTTTATTATACAATAACAGGCCATTTTATATAATGTAAATACATTTATTATATTATTATAAACACATTTCTTTTACTTATTTACCTAGCCTACATATTGAATATGTAAAAATGTTATAACTGTACCTTATATTAATTCATACATGGTAAAATTACAATAAAAGTCTATACATTTAGCAAAAAAGTATGCAATGTAATATAAATTTTAAAAAAGTTTTTCAGCTTTTACAGATTTTTTAAAATACATTTTTCATAATAAAAAAATATCTTATAGCTTTAACAATTTTTTTATTTATACCTTTTAAACATTTTCTTAAATATTTCATATGAAGTATTATTTTACTGTTTTTTATTTATACGTTGTAGGCAGGGATGACCCCAGAAACTACATTAGACTGGAACTCCAATCCCCAGAGTGCACCTCAGCCAGTGTAGATGACTACACTCCCGTGAACTGCGTTTGTTGATTACTTTTTAAATGCAAAATACTTTTGACATAAACAGAGAATTAAAAGGAACAGTTGTATTTCCCCCTTTTCATAATAGAAATGACCTCACTTTTTAATTCTCTTAAACTAATTCAATTTAATAAGAAGAACTGTTTTCTCCTTTCCTCAAGTTCTTGGGTTTGTCTTGCAACTGTTGTCATACTGGTGTTTACTGTTCTGGGCTGCGTTTCCCAAAAGCATCGTAAGCCTAATAAGTTCGTTAAAATGATCGTAAGACTGATCTTAATATTACGGTCTGTTTCCCAAAACATTCATAACTTAAGTAGCACTTGAAAATCGTTGTAGATCTACGAGCACTCTGAAGTAATCGTGAAGCCTTAAGTCAGGGGTGTCCAAATCCAGTCCTGGAGGGCCAGTGACCAGCACAGTTTGTAATTCACCAACACCTAAACACACCCACTGAACCTAGTAATTAACAGATTAGTTAAATCAGCTGTGTTTGAGAAGAAGAAGCACCAAACTGTGTTGGACACTGGCCCTCCAGGACTGGATTTGGACACCCCTGACTTAAGTGCATTGGAAGGAGACAGAGTTATGAGGTCACCTGCTGGACAACCGGTAAATTGCACCTAAAATTGACTTCTCTTCAAAGTCATTTTTTTCATTTTATTTGGACGTATATTTTTATGCATTTCTATTTTCTACTAATTACACAATTCAATATAGAAATAATAACGAATGAAGAAATAAAATAAAAATGACATAATAAATGTTAGAATGAAAAAAAGTTCACTGTTGTACATGGACATTTCGAGGGTAGTACAAATGTTGTATTTAACAGAAAATATTTAATGTGCTTTAAAGATGACACAAATAAAGGAGGAACTCAAAAAATGTGTCAGTGACTTGCTGGCGTGCATGAAAACCAGCCCTGTATTGAACATGTCTTGATTGATCATCATGAAGTCTCATCCTCATCTTCAAATTCAATATAGCAAATATCGTCGCAGATTTTTTGATTTTCTTTATTTGTTTGACTGCCCTTAAACCTGCTGAAAATTATATGTTTTTGTAGCTCCACCTCCGCTAAAATAATATTAATTTCCTCTTTTTGAAAAATGTCTTATCTTTGTTTTTTGGTTTCAGCCATGTTGCTAGTGTCTCCACTCCAAGGCTTATTTACATTTTTCTCCTATTAGCAAATTCACATCAGGTGAAGATAATTAGGCTAAACTTAAAAAAAATAAATAAATGGAAGCGCTTATTTATTTATTTGCTTATTCATTTATTTTTGATGTGAGATAAGCAATTGTTGATAAAGAAATTGATAAATAATTCTACTTAAATAATTAAGGTTTCATATAAATATCGAAATGATGCTGATGTAATTTCCGGCAAGGACTGTTAGAATTTGTTTTATGCGAGATTGGAGCAAGACAGTGTTTTTACAGTACAACAGTTCCAGTTAATTTATGTTTTTAAACTTGCTCAAGAAGAAATTACAGGACTTTTATGTTATTCGAGTTGAATATACAGTCACACAAGTAAAAGATGAACGGAAATCACAAATTAGATGGATTTCTATATGTAGCTGTCACAGATAAGGTGCATTTTGTTCAGAATATTTTTTGGTCACATTTTGAAATACTTTTTTTGGTTTGTTATAAATGGTGTATAATATTCAACTTCGTATTTGTAATTGTTCATTTGATATATATAATAATATGGATAATTGTGCCGCCTACAGGAGAAAACGAGTAGCGCTACACTGTGGTTTTTATTAGTTGTGTGTACACAGAAAAGACATGAGGGTGCAAATGTGTTGAGAGTGCAAGATAAATAAATATATATCTCTTAATGTCTCCTGAATCCTGATTGGAAGGCACACGGTATGTTTGCTTATATTTTGATTATCATGCTTTTGTAATGTATGGTAAAATTTGTTTTGAGAAAAGTGCGTCATGGCGCATTCACTTCACTGTAATCTGTAATTTTAATATTATGTGATTGTAATATTATTTATGTTCATGATTACAGTTTTTTCACGGTGGGCATTTGATGTTTGTGGACTTGACTGTCCTCACTTTGAGAAGATGTCATTCAAATTTTAAAGTATCGAAGGCATCAGTTGAACCGTGATTTTTCTGGTCAGGAAAAAATCTTCGGGAGCCGTTATAGTGAAAAAAAAAAAAACGTTAGTTGAAGAAGGTGTTTACACACGAGAAAAGAAGAATTGATGCCTGCCCTCCCTATGATGTGCATTGTGAAGCTGTCCTGGGGGGAAACGGACGCCAATGGATCAGACGACGTCGCCACTTAAGAGAACGTCATGGTTCTGTTGGATTAAGAGCCCATTGCTGTATTCCGTTGACTATGGTGTTGCAGTAATAACGGACAACCACAAGGGGCAACATTACGACGTTTAGACATTTTAGTTGTCAATAAGCCTTGAAACACTTGGATAACAGGTCAGACTGTATTTTTTCAGTTTGAATTTTTATTCCTTTGTTGGGTGGTACCTTAAAGTTTATTCTAGTTTAAGGTGTATGTAAATATTTCAAATAATGACTGCATTTGGTTAATTTTGTAAGTTGATAAAGTTGTGTTATTTCTTAAATATTTGAATATTATATATTATAGTTTAATTATTTGTAATAATTTACATTGTGCTCCGTACTTTAGCAGTGTTTTTACAGCTGATTTATGGTGAGGTTTTTAATTAAGTGATTAGCATGGATCAAAACAGATCAAACCGTGACGTCTTTGACCAAGTGATTCAAGCTCTTGAAGATGAAAAGGCTCAGTTAGAAGGGAAAATATAAGTTGAAATTGATGTCTCACAGCTGCAAAAATATGAAAAGCTTTTAACTGAAATTAATGCAGATCTGGAAGCTAGTAAAGCAAGACTTCAGGAATCGTCCTTACAAGTTGAGCAAGAAGTTAGGCGATCTGAAAGAGAAAGGCGCCGTAAAGAAAAAAATGCTTGAGTTGAGACGTGAAGAGAACATAAGTTTATGTTCATATGCTTAAACTTTAAAGCTGAAGCTCAATTTATTAGATCTAAACTGAAAGAAGAGTGCTCTAAAACAGAGTTAGATAATATGATGGCTACTGCAGAGAAACGGGAGGCAGAGTTGAAACAGATGAGAGCATTCGTTCACTAAACGTCCCATCTCAAGATATAAGAAGGAGAATGGATAGCTGTACTTCAGTTACCAGTGAGTTGATTACGTTGCTGAAAAGTCGATGCGTAGAAGCTAATACTAAGGAGTTTGATGCAGAAGCTGTAAAAGAATCACTTCTCCAGTTATTGCGAAGAGATGACTCTAGGTCAATTTATGGGTCAACTGTATCAAGAGCTGAAAGAGATAGTGAGGAGGGAAGTCATATTTCAGTAAGAAGGGCAGAAGCAGCGGCACGCCTAGCAGTCAAACGTGCAGAGCTAAAGAGAGAGAGGTGCTATCTCAAGAAGAGAAGTTAAAGATGCTGGGCTGGAGGATCAAAGGGATCTGGAAGTCATGGAAGCTGAATACATTGTGTATGCAGAAGAGGAATCAAAATTGAATGCTGGAAAAGGAGATACAAAAGAAAAAGCACTTTGAATCCATGTCAGCATCCACTGCAACACAAAAACTCTCCATGTGGCAAGGTTTCTCAAGAAACTTTAGCTCAAAAAAGCTCTGAACATGAGCTAGAGGCGAAAGTAGAGGACGTTTTGCTGGTGAATGCACTAAGGGAATCCCTGGCAATGACTAAGCCAGAGCCAGAGTCATTCACGTTTACAGGGGACCCTCTCAAGTTCACTGAACAAACCTGCTTTAAGGCGTTGATTGAAACAAACTGTACTACCTCAGCACATAGGTTGTTCTATCTGAAAAGGTACATAAGTGGAGATGCACTTAGTGTGCTAGAGGAAACCTTTTATAGAATTTATGAAGAGTCATACTGTATATGCAAGCTTGGGATGCTCTGAACAAGCATTATGGACACCCTTTTGTAATCCAGAGAGCATTCAGAGCAAAGCTGAGTAGCTGGCCAAAAATTGGACCTAAAGAGCCTCTGAAGTTAAGGGAGTTTGGTGATTTCCTCATCTCCTGCAAAAATGCAATGCCTCATGTACAAGGTCTAGGAGTTTTAGACGATTGTGAAGAAAACCAGAAATTGCTGCAGAAACTTCCTGACTGGGTAACTGGAATAGGTACGTCACTAAAGTACTAGATGAAGAAAAGATATATCCAAGTTGTCACGGGGCGGAGCGGAACGAGGTGAATCCAAGCGCAGATGAGTGACAGCAACGTTAAACAGGAGCGCGGTCGGAATGCGGAAGCGGGGGTCAAATACCGGGAGATCAGTCAACATAGCGTCGAAGCCAAATCGTGAAGCGAGAGCCGTAGTCAAAAGAGGAAGCTTTAAATCGGTAACCGGAGAATCAAGCAGCGGAGCGACAATCCAAAACACGTAGACAAAAGGCCGTGGTCAAAAGCAAGGAAGCGAGAGATCAAAACCGGGAGATCAAAAGAGCGAGGCGAATAAATCCGAGGCGAGAGACAAAAAATCGAAAACCGAAAAACAAAGCGAACTTGGCAACGTGAATACGAGAAAAAGAAAATGTGAGAAAATCAAGGTATGTGACACACGAGATAATCCAGCGATTTAAGCAGCGTGCAGAGCGTGCTTAAATCGCTGGAGTAATCAGCGGAGGATAGGAGACAGGAGGGGCGGAAACGGGACCGTGGGAAAAAACACATGACAGGTAAGGAAAACAAAGGCACATGTCAGCGGTGAAAGCGTGGGAAAAATTTAATGGGCATGCGGCGAGACTGCGTAGCTGGGACACATGGAACGTAGGGTTGATCCGCCGCATAGTTGAAGGGAGCAAGAGTTTAACCGCGCAGGGATTGACTATTTTAATGATGGTGAAGGGACCGAGGTACCGAGGGGAGAGTTTGCGGCAGGTGGTCTTTAGGGGGATGTCTCTGGCGGTGAACATGACTCTCTGCCCCACCCTGTACTTGGGAGCCTGGGAGCGTTTGCGGTCAGCCTGTCTCTTGTATCTTCTGCCGACCCATGACAGCGTTCTCCTTGCTTGTAGCCAGGTCCTTCTGCAGCGCCGGATAAAAGCTTGGGCAGATGGGACACTGACCTCCTCCTCCTGCGACGGGAACAATGGTGGTTGATAGCCCAGGCAGCACTGGAAGGGAGACAAACCAGTAGATGACGATACCTGGGAGTTGTGGGCGTACTCCACCCAAGGCAAAAACTTGCTCCAAGAGGTGACATCTCGGGAAGCCATGCACCTTAGGGCTACCTCGAGGGACTGGTTCTTTCTTTCAGTCTGACCATTGGACTGGGGGTGAAAACCTGAGGACAGACTGGGTGTGGCTCCAATGAGTCTGTAAAATGCCTTCCAAAATTGAGAGGTGAACGATGTCTTTGGGGAGACCGTGCAGCCTGAAAACGTGCATAATCAAGAGGTCAGCAGTCTCCTTAGCAGTTGGAAGTTTGGGTAGTTGAACGAAGTGTGCGGCCTTAGAGAACCGATCCACCACGGTCATGATGCATGAGTGGCCGTCGGAGGAGGGTAACCCTGTGACAAAATCCAGGGCAATGTTCGACCATGGACGGGATGGGATTGGTAGTGGTCTGAGAAGAGCTGCTGGTGCAGTGTTGGTGTGTTTGCACCTAGCACAGATGTCGCATGCCGCCACGAAGCTGGAAGTGTCCTCTTTTACCGTGGGCCACCAGAAGCGCTGCTGAACTTGAACCAGGGTTCGAGCTGAACCAGGATGGCAGGAGAGCTTGGAGCTGTGTGCCCATTCCAGGACCTGAGAGCATAGAGAAAGCGGGACAAATAGGCGATTAGGTGGCACGTTACTTGGCCCGGGTTCATGAGACAGGGCTTGCTGGACCTTGGTTTCAATATCAAGCTCGGCTGCTGCGAGCAAGCATGACGGGGGAATAATGGTCTCGTTGGCAGTAGAGTCGTGAGTGGGGGAAAACTGCCTGGAGAGCGCATCTGGCTTGGAGTTCTTGGACCCAGGGCGATAGGAGAGGACGATGTTGAACCTGGCGAAAAACAGTGACCACCGAGCCTGGCGAGAATTTAGCCTCTTGGCGTTCTGTAGATATTCCAGGTTTTTGTGGTCGGTCCAGACCAGAAATGGGATCTCCGTCCCTTCTAACCAGTGTCTCCATTCTTTGAGGGCCAGCTTGATGGCCAGTAGTTCTCGATCGCCGATGCCATAGTTTGCCTCGGCAGGGGTTAGACGATGTGAGAAGAAAGAGCAGGGGTGTAGCTTGTTGTCATGCGCAGTTCTCTGGGAAAGTACACCTCCTACCCCTGTGCTGGAGGCGTCGACTTCCACGACAAACTGATGTGACGGATCTGGAATGGTCAGGATTGGGGCAGACGTGAACCGTTTCTTGAGTTCAGAGAAGGCTTTTTCAGTATTCATGTCCCAACGGAAACGCGTTTTGGGAGAAGTCAGGCCTGTTAAGGGGGCAGCAATGGAGCTGTAGCCCCGGATGAAGCGGCGGTAAAAGTTGACGAATCCCAAGAATCTCTGAAGCACCTGTCTTGTAGTGGGTGTGGCCCATTTCGTGACTGCCTGGAGCTTAGCAGGCTCCATTTTGATGCCTGAGGGACCAATGACGAACCCTAGGAATGTGGTGGTTGTTGTGTGAAATTCGCACTTCTCCGCTTTGACAAACAGATTGTTCTCTAAGAGTCTTTGCAGCACCTGTCGAACATGAAGCTGGTGCTCCCCTAGGTCTCGAGAGAAGATCAGAATGTCGTCCAGATAGACGAACACAGATGAATTCAAGAAATCCCGGAGTACATCGTTGATGAGGGCCTGAAAGACGGCCGGGGCGTTGGTCAGGCCGAACGGTACCAAAAGGTATTCATAGTGTCCTGTTGGGGTGTTAAAAGCAGTCTTCCATTTGTCACCCTCCCGGATTCGGACGAGGTGGTATGCATTGTGTAGGTCTAGTTTAGTATAAATCTTAGCTCCCTGGAGGAGTTCAAAGGCGGTCGCCATTAATGGAAGGGGATATCGGTTCTTCACCGTGATCTCATTAAGGTCTCTATAATTGATGCATGGACGAAGGGAACCATCTTTTTTACCCACAAAAAAGAAGCCAGCCCCCGCCGGGGAGGAGGAAGAAGGAATGATCCCCGCCGCAAGGGATTCCGAGATGTAGTGATTCATTGCCTCCCGTTCCCTGGGTGACAGAGAGTATAAACGGCCCTAGGGAGGCGTGGTGCCTGGAAGCAGCTTGATGGTGCAGTCATATGGTTGGTGGGGGGTAGAGAGACGGCACGAGAAGATGTCCTTGAGATCATGGTAATTTGAAGGGACATTGGTGAGATCTGGTGGTTCCTCCACAGACGCCGAACTGAGACAAGACGTGGCTGCAGCTCGCAAGCAGGTCTTAGTACATGATGGGTTCCAAGGTACGATTGTGTTCCTGATCCAGTCGATTTGTGGGTTGTGACGGGTTAGCCAGGGCAGGCATAGGACAACAGTGGCATGTGATCCCTCCATCATGTACAGTGAAGTCTGCTCTAAATGATTGCCCGAGACTCTTAAGTTAACGTGGGGAGTTCTGTGGGTGATAGATGGGAGCGGGCTACCAGTGAGTGCCTGAACCTTAAGGTGGGTCTCCAAGGGGAGAGCGGGGATTCCTAGAGCCTTGGCTGAAGCCGCGTCGATCAGATTGCGGTCTGAACCTGAATCAATCAATGCTTGAACCAGGTGTGTTTGTTGCTCATAGGTCAGGAAGACGGGGAGCAGGCGGCGTTCATCTGGGAATTTTCCTGGAGTCACACCCTCCAGTCCTCCAAGCTGGACTAGAGGACGCCTCCTCTTTACAGGACAGTTCTTGAGTTGATGACCAGATCTCCCACAGTAGAAGCAGGCACCCTCCACTCGGCGGCGGCGGCGTTCTTCAGGGGAGATACGGGTTCTGTCCAGTCGCATGGGTCCCTCCTGAAGATTAGTTCGTGGGGAGGGGGGTCGTGGGAGGTCTCTGTGTGGTGAGAGTCTGGCTGAACTTTGAAGGCGGAGGCGTGAATCCACTCGGCCAGCTAGATCCATGAGCTCTTGGAGTGACGAGGGAAGCTCGTGGGAGATTAACACGTACTGGAGTGTCTCAGTCAGTCCTTCGAAAAAGGTGTCACTCAGGGCCCGACCATTCCATCCACTGGAGAGAGCTAGGGTCTGGAACTCAGTGGCGTAGTCATAGGTTGAGTGTGAGCCTTGGCGGAGCTTTAATAACTTGTGACCTGCCTCCCTGCCGTGACATGAGCGATCGAACACTCTCCTCATCTCTTTAGCAAAATATTTGTAGTTGGAGCAGCAGGGGTCGTGAGCATCCCAGAGGGCAGTGCTCCATTCCCGAGCTCATTCTGAGAGGAAAGTTATCACGTACACGACCTTTGAGCGTTAAGTGGAAAATGTGGAAGGCTGGAGCTCAAATATCAGCGTGCACTGAGAGAGGAAGGATCGACAGGTGCCTGGATCTCCTGCATAGGTGGGAGGGGCGGGGAGCTGTGGTTCTCGTTGCATGCAGGAGCCCCCACTTTGCACTGGAGAGAGTTGGAGTCATTGGAGCTGGGTCGTGATGTCAGTGAGGGTTAGCTTTGTGTTGAGCAGCTCCTGCTGGTGAGCTCCAAGAAGTGCGCCTTGACTCTCCAGCGCCGATTTCAAGCAGTCCACATCTGCTGGATTCATATCGTTGGCTGGATTATTCTGTCACGGGGCGGAGCGGAACGAGGTGAATCCAAGCGCAGATGAGTGACAGCAATGTTAAACAGGAGTGCGGTCGGAATGACAAAAGGCCGTGGTCAAAAGCAAGGAAGCGAGAGATCAAAACCGAGAGATCAAAAGAGCGAGGCGAACAAATCCGAAGCGAGAGACAAAAAATCGAAAACCGAAAAACAAAGCGAACTTGGCAACGTGAATACGAGAAAATCAAGGTACGTGACACACGAGATTTAAGCGTGCAGAGCGTGCTTAAATCGCTGGAGTAATCAGCGGAGGATAGGAGACAGGTGCGCAGGAGGGGTGGAAACGGGACCGTGGGAAAAAACACATGACAGGTAAGGAAAACAAAGGCACATGTCAGCGGTGACAGCGTGGGAAAAAGTTCAGACAGGACATGAATCATGACGTCATGAAGTTTTGCTACATTTTCAGACTTTGGAGCAGAGGAGGCACGTATTGCGTGTAATCCAGTCTCCTCTCTTCATGCTTAAAACATGCAGATGAAAAGTCTGGGAAGGAACATAAACGTGTCAGAGCAAGCGCTTTCGTGCAAAATGTTAAACCCATTGCAAAGAGCTTGAATGCAATGGAAACAGGTTGCAAACCCAGCCCTTCTGCTACTCAGGATAAGAGACAAATACAATGTGTCTGCTGTCAGCAAAATCATTTTATATACAAATGCGAAAGATTTGCAGCAATGCCTCTCGAAGAAAAGAAAAGGTTCATCATTAACAACAAGATGTGTTTTGGGTGTCTCAGAATCGGTCATATCTGTAAAAACTGTAAGAAACGAGCTACTTGTAATATCTGCAGACAGAGTCAGCCCTCTCCACTTCATGGAGAGCACTCTCAAGATGGAAAACCAGCTGATTTACTGGAACAGGGGGATTCTACTAGCTTATGCAGTGTAGAGGCAAACAGTGGTAATAACACATCTATGATCGTTCCAGTATGGCTTTCTTGTGCGATGAAGGACAGCCCAGAAATCTTAGCCTACGCATTACTTGATACACAAAGCAGTAATACATTTATTAGTCAGGACATCTGTGATAAATTGAATGTAAATACAGAATCTGTAAAATTAAAACTGTCCACAATGACGGATAGAGCTTCTATAGAGAAGTGTTAGGGAAGTGTCTTGGTCTAAGAGTGAGAGGTTATAGTCTGCAAGAGTACATTGAGTTGCCACCAACATACACTCGAGAATATATTCCCTTGGAATGAAAGACCATTCCTACTTGCAAAAAGGCTCAGAGATGGAATCACCTGCTCAGTGTGGCAAATGAGATACCAGATTTGTTGGATTGTCCTGTAGGGCTTCTACTTGGCTATGATTGTCCTATGGCCTAAAAGCTAACTCAGATACCATACGCTGTCAAAACAAACTTAGGCTGGAGTGTAGTGGGATCCATAGCACCCAATACATGCTCTACAAATGCAGCAGGATTTTGTCATCGCATTTCCTTGAAGGAGCTCCCAGCTATCACACCTGCATCGATAATCAAGGCACTGGAATCAGACTTTCGAGATACAGACTGTAAGGAGAAAGCAATATCACAAGAGGACATTCAGTTTCTTCAGCAACTGGATGAAAAAACGTATCACAATATAGAAGGTCATGTGGAAATGCCCCCACCTTTTAGGGTACGTCCTCTGTTACCAAACAATAAGCAACTAGCCATTGTTCATTTGAAGCACTGGAAAAGAAAGTTGGAGAAACATCCCAAGTACAGAGAGGACTATGTTATATTTATGGACAAGGTTTTCAGAGATGGTGATGCTGAAGAAGCAAAAATCACACCCAAGGAAGAGAGTACATGGTATATTCCACACCATGGGGTGTACCATCCTAGGAAACAAGAGAAAATAAGAGTAGTATTTGACTGCTCAGCCAAATTTGAAACCAGATCTCTAAATAACCACCTTCTTACAGGACCACATCTGACAAATGCTTTGACTGGTGTGTTGTGCAGATTTCGAGAGCATCAGATTGCTATTGCCTGTGATGTGGAGAATATGTTCCACCGCTTTCATATCAGCCCAGATGATCGTGACTTCCTAAGATTCTTATGGTGGTTTCTCAGATAGTTTTAGGGTATATCAAGAATGAAGCCCGACATTTTTATGTCTTTGTAGCTAACCGTGTCCAGAAAATAAGAGACACCACAGATCCAAAGCAGTGGTTCTATATAGAAACAAATCAGAATCCAGCAGACTGTGCGTCTAGGGGTCTCAAGGTGGCAGTCCTAAATTCTTGTGGGAGCGTGAAATTCTTACGAATGAAAATATCCCAAAGCTTCTTGTGGGGGACCCCAAGGTAAAGGTTCTAAAAACAGATGTCTGTGTAAGAGACAGCTTTCTTGAGAGACTTTCCAGATGCTCAGACTGGAATACAGCACTCAACACCATCGCTCAAATCAAAAGGCTAGCAAATAAAACCAGTTCAAGGTTCATTAGTGTTGAGGAGAGGGAAAAGGCAGCTCTTGTGCTCATCAAGGCCGCACAACAAGAAGCCTTTGAAGAAGAGTTGAAATGGCTCAATCAAAATCCTGCCAAGCTCCCCAAGACTAACAATTTATATCAACTTGATCCTATCCTTAAGGATGAACTCAGGGTTGGTGGTCGGTTAAGAAAATCTAACATGACATTCCAGTTGAAACATCACGTAATTCTTCCTAAGGAAGGTATTGTCACACGACTAATACCTGACCACTGTCACAAGAAAACTCAGCATTAAGGTCGAGGCCAAAAATTGAATGAACTCAGAGCCAGTGGATACTGGATATTAGGTGCGAGTAAGGTAGTGGCCAAGTACA
Source organism: Clarias macrocephalus (assembly GCA_011419295.1). Classification (NCBI taxonomy): domain Eukaryota; kingdom Metazoa; phylum Chordata; class Actinopteri; order Siluriformes; family Clariidae; genus Clarias; species Clarias macrocephalus. The sequence continues at coordinate 46,281 of JAAGKR010003431.1, read as the reverse complement.
TTAATAATTGTGTTACTTGCAGAAAGATGCGTAGACCAGTCAAAGAACAACGTATGGCTGACCTTCCAGCTGACAGAGTAGAACCCTGACCCCCATTCTCATACTCTGGTGTTGATTGTTTTGGCCCCTTCTACACAAAACGAGGTGGGAAGGAATCCAAAAGGTATGGGCTGTTGTTTACATGTTTAAGCTCCAGAGCTGTACATTTAGAAATGTTAGAAGATACTTCCACGGATGCTTTCCTGAAAACATCCAAAAATTGGTAGTAATAGTCAAGAACAACTCCTAAACTATGAGGAAAACAACAAATGGGATTAGACTAATTAGTTTTAACATCTAAATTAGTATTTTTTGAGTAGACGTAGAATAAAAGTAAGTAATACTGGATGTGGCAAGGTGGAAGTAACAGTTAAAGGAAAATTACAGGTTTAAGGAGTGAAGTAAAATTCTACTTCCATAAATCCTTGTAATTTTGGTGGTAGTGTAGCTGTCACAGATAAAGTGTATTTTGTTCTGAATATTTTTTGGTCACATTTTGAAATACTTTTTTTGGTTTGTTATAAATGGTGTATAATATTCAACTTCGTATTTGTAATTGTTCATTTGATATATATAATAATATGGAAATTGTGCCACCTACAGGAGAAAACGAGTAGCGCTACACTGACCAGTCATGTGTTTTTTATTAGTTGTGTGTACACAGAAAAGACATGAGGGTGCGTGGTGAGAGTGCAAGACGAAGAAAAGTGTTGTTTAAATATATATCTCTTAATGTCTCCTGAATCCTGATTGGAAGGCACACGGTATGTTTGTTTATATTTTGATTATCATGCTTTTGTAATGTATGGTAAAATTTGTTTTGAGAAAAGTGCGTCATGGCGCATTCACTTCACTGTAATCTGTAATTTTAATATTATGTGATTGTAATATTATTTATGTTCATGATTACAGTTTTTTCACGGTGGCCATTTGATGTTTGTGGAGTTGACTGTCCTCACTTTGAGAAGATGTCATTAAAATTTGAAAGTATCGAAGGCATTGAAGCGTGATTTTTCTGGTCAGGAAAAAATCTTCGGGAGCCGTTATACTATAACAGCATGTGCAACAATGACAAGCCATTCTACAGCGTGATATTTCAGCACTTGACCAGCGGATAGCGACTCCTAAGTAGCACTTAAAGCAGGGCTACGTGCAATTGTGTTAAGTACATTTTTGGGAAACGCACGTGAAACAATGACGAACGTTCGCAAAATGACTCGTAGAAAACGCTCTTAAGTGCTAAGATCAATCGTTATCGGGAAACGCAGCCCAGATTAGTTCATCTGTTGTTTATCGGTCTGCTGTCCTAGTTATTTTATGCTGTTTGTGTACTTCTGTTTAGCGTCATGTTTAGTTTGTTAATGTTGCCTGAGTGTCCAGCTGCTGCACTGAGAAAACAAGAGAAGGGGAGGATGAGCTAAATAACAAATATCACTGTACTAAACATCAATGTGACATCATGCTTCAGCGTTTGTGTTACTCTTATCTAGTACACTTCACAGTTTTATGTAGACAATTAAATACTAACATAGGTTCTATTATTTTCCCTTATTAATCATGTTTCCACTTTATTTGGACTAAAGTAATTATTTCAGGGTAAAAAAGACTAATGCTGGAGGAAATATGTGAAATACTCACCAAATATTTATTAAAGGCCGAATGCTGGAGCCTAGGTTTGAAATATTTGATTATATAAACCATTAAAAGAAAAAAAATATCTAATGTCAGAGCTTATTCAAAGGTTAGCAAAAGCTAGTGGTTAGGAAAATGGTAAAAGTTAAAAATGGAAAAAGAAACAAATCCAGCCGGATCCAGCATGGTAATGGAAACGCTGTTGAGGACACAAATGTAAGATAGTAAGATCTCATCTGTTCGAGTTTCTTCTTCAGGATAACTAAATTGCTCTCTCATCCACCAGAAGAGATCACTACTGGGACAAGCATCTATAATGGGAGTGAAGCCCAAAGTAGAGAATGAGCTCCTCTCCATATTAGTTAGCTCAAACATATTACCCATGGGCTCTTCATCTTCTGGCATCTGCTCCGACCTCTTCATCCACCCCAAATGCTCACTACTGGAAGGAGCATTTTCAAATGGAATAAAGCTCAGACAGCCTTCTAAAAGGAGGGGCCTCGTCATCGTCATCCTCTTCATTCGCACCTGCTCTCTCATTCTCCTCATCCCTCTATGCAGATCATTTGCAAAAGGATGACCCCGTGCCAGAATCTTGCAAAAGACCTCTCCTTACAATCGTCTCTGTGAGCGGGTCTGCAGTGACCCAGACCGATTCTCTTAATTCTGTTGTTTCTATTGGAACTCAGTTTCCTGAGACTAATACGGGTAGTACACAGATGATTTTCTAGCAAAGGTGACTTTTAACAGGTGAATTGCTGTTTATGTGCCTTTCACTGATTTTGCCAATAGGTGTGGTACTTGGGCTCAGAGGCGACAGGCCTCTCCATCCACCTCCATCCATTTAGCCAGTGATATCAGTTCAGAAATCAGTTATGCCTTTTTATATGTATCTATATACCTCCATGTATCTATATGTATACCTAAATTTATTATTACTATTATTAGGGCCCAAGCACTATATGGTGCGCAGGACCCTCTTGTTTTCCTAAGGATAATTTTTTTCCACCCTTTTGGACTTTTCGGGGGTCTTAACATGCTCAAAAACTCATGAAACTTGGCAGACAGGTTGGAATCTGCTGCCATCAGGATGCCTGAGAGTCGCGTGGTCTGGGTCTACACGAGATTTTGCTGCCAAGCTCATACACACTTTCACGTAGGCACACGAAACTCGGTAAACATTTAGAGCTCATTGAGCCGAACAACTTTCACACTGCATGTCCTGGGCTCAACTCAACAGGAGGCCGGTTATTTTGGGTCGTTCGCAAAAACGCACCCGATGGATTATAATATACTCCTCCTAGGGAATTTATACGATCGCTACCAAACCGGGCCGATGTGATCTAAAGACACTGAGGAAAATTGTGGAGGGATTTTTGATATCTCAAATGGGTCAGCCGTGATAATGTCTTAAACGTATGCCGAAAGATGATTAATAACTTTCTGTGTGACATTATATTGAGTGACATTCAGGAACATCATAGTGTGATGCTTTTCTTCCAGCATCTGCGGCCTATTGTACACACATACACATCACAAATGTTAACACTCACACACACAAACACATCTCACACACATACTGTACACACACTAACACACACATCACTAATGTTAATACACACAGACTCACACCATACACACAAACACAAACACATTTACTCGTCACATATAGACTGACACATCCACACGTCACACACCTCTCTCCCTCACTCTCACACACACTAACGCGCACACACACGCGCGTGTGCACGCATGCATGCACACAAACACACTAACACATCACACACATGCACACATACATACACCCATATTATAAATGTTTACACTCACGCACACAAACACCTCTCACGACGCACACACACCTCTCACACACACACACACACACACCTCTCACGACGCACACACACACCACGTACACAAACATTAGCCCTGTACAGTGTGTGACCTGTGCAGGTTGTGTGGTGCAACCGAGTGGCGATGGCTTTTTCGAGGTCTTAACACACTCGAATAACACACAGGTTGTGCTGTGCGCCCGGGGTGGTGATGGCACAGGGTGCTTGGGCCCGTCATCGTTGCTTGCAATTATATTTATATTTTAAATCTTAATATTATGTCATTATATGGCTTTTTTGATATTATTCAATGCGAGTTTCCTCCCCTGGTCTGTATCCATTTTATTCATGCTGCCAATTAAACTGTACTTTGCACTAACCATGAGTGTGTTGTGGTTACCTGGTTGTTTCCTGATAAGAGATAATGAGTGCCTCTCGGCTACAACAGCCCATTCCTATTTCGGGTCCTTTCCCGTCACCCCACTAGCATGGCATCTTTCCTCAAGTTTGGTTCTTATCTGAGTTGTCCAAGGCTTTTCTTCATGCAGTATAAGTGTGTGATCTTATGTGCAAAAGCATGTCACTTTCCTCGGGCCCACATCTCACAGTTCATCTCATATGATTTTTTATTTTAGCAGCAAACCTTACGGGTTCTTAAAGGTTATATTTAGTAGTTTTTTCGTTTATTTGTCATGTACGTATATATGAGTAGCGTGATTGAATATGTTTTGTCTAAAAAACATGCTTACAGAACAATAACTGAAGATGTTAATCAATATATGTTTTTTTCACTGTACTGCTATGACATGATTGGCTGATTAAATAATCAAATGCATGTGCATGCAGTTGTGTTCGTAATAAATGAAACATTGAGTGTAGTCCTTTAGAGATCAAATAAAGCACATTAAGGCGTTTGGTATAATAAAAGGTATGATCTGTGAATGCTGTTAGATTTTTTCCTTTAGGAAATGTGATTATATATCATGAAATCTGAACTATGGTTGAGTGTGTCAGTTGAAAGCAAGAGTAAAGAGCACTTTCTTCATGCAATAATGCGATTTAAGCCGAGATTAAAGAGGACCATCTCTGTGAATGGCCTTGTGATAACATCAGTGGAAATGTTATATGTGTAATCATAAGAAAGCTACCCTTTGCCCCTTGACCTCCTGTATAAAATAATAATAATAATAATAATAAGAAGAAGAATCTCGTTGCACATACCTGACTCAGTGACAACAAGCAACCTCTCAACATCAGCACAAATTCTCTTCTCTGTGAGATATCTATTCTTAATTCCATTGTTCTCTGGCAACAGCATGAGCTCTGTTACATCCACTGTATAAACAATCTTCATCTGCTTGTACGCTATGGAAGGGGAAATGGAAAATACCTAGTAGAAGATCATAACAGATTGTGCACAGCAAAAAGAAAGATGATTCAAACGTTCTGTTTTGCATAAAAGATTAGTTTTTTTTTTTTTAAGGGATGATATATGGATGAAACTTACGAAGAAAACTCATTTCCTAAAAGGCAACACTAATGTGGATGTTTGTAAAAAGATTTCAATAAGCCATCCTATTGACATCTATGCTACTACTGTATAATGTGTAATATACCTATATTATTGTAATAGAATAATATACTCACGTTAAGGTAATACATCTGATCATTTATATGTGTGTGTGTGTGTGTGTGTGTGTGTGTGTGTGTGTGTGTGTGTGTGTGTGTGTGCTGTGCAAGGGATGGATTGGCACACCACTTGTGCTCCAGGTCCCTCCGCGACCCTGTACGGGATAAGCAGTATAGCCTTGTTGGAACAGGAAGGCGCCGTCCACAAACTGTTCCCATCAGTCTTGGGAGCATGAAATTGTCCAAAATGTCTTGGTATGATGAAGCATTGACAGTTCCTTGCACTGGAAGTAAAAGGAGGCGAGTCCAATGACTGAAAAACAACCTTGACACCAGTTCCAAAATGCCTGGGCACCAGTGCACAAAGCAAGGTCCATGAAGACATGGATGAGCGAGGTTGGTGTGGAAGAACTTGACTGTCCTCAGCCCAGTACAACATCTTTGGGATGAATTTGAGCGGAGACTGCGAGCCAGGCCTTCTCATCCAACATCAGTGACTGACCTCACAAATGCACTTCTGGAAGAATGGTAAAAAAAAGAAATAAGTTGCCAACCTACACTCACACACTTGTATACAATTTGCACACACATCACAGGCAATCTGGTAACACCAGTCAGTCTCCAGGACATGTCTTTGGGCTGGTGGGAGGAAACCGGAGTACCAGGAGGAAACCTACTAAGCACAGGGAGAACATGCAAATTCCCAAGCCGGAAGGTACGAGGCAACTGTGCTAACAGCTGAGACACTGAGCCACCAGATGGTTTGAAAAATGTTTAAGTTTGTGTGAAACAAATTCAAAGCACTGCTATTACTGACCATGAGATGGCAGTCTGTCTACATAGTATATAGCTGCTGACCTAGTTTTGATTCTTGCACTCGCACTCCCATTCAAATCTAAAAAAAACTGCATGCAATACCTGGCTTTAGCATGAATCTGATTTATATGAATGAGTAATGTTTATTTTTTAAGCTGAGTAAAGCTCTGAATTTAACAGACTTAATTCAGCCTTTGTGCTGCTGTTTTTTTTTTTCTTTTTTGAGGTGATAGACTGTGCATGTACATACATTTCCCCACCTTTCAATTTTCAATATGATATTCAAAGAGTATCACTTTATCTAAGACTATTAGGCATGAAAAGACCCTCAGCATTGCAGAAGACATTTCTCAGCAGCATGACTGTACCAGTGGGATGAGCACAGTGCACAGAGACCCCTCACCCCTATAAATATTTCATCTGGTTTTCTATGAATTATGCATACTCTATTACATCCCCACATAATATGATGCTCACGTCAATTTGGAGGCCCATTGCTCCTCCAGTTGACGACTATCAAAACTACCATGCAGGTGACATGCGATCCTGTGGCGAATGCCCCCAGCCTCCCACCACAGGGCTTATGGGAATTACTCCCTTACTGGAAAGGAGGTTAAGGCAGCGGATCACTGTGTCCGGAAACCCAGTATCTGGGGAGCTGTTGGGGACTATATAATTAAGTACTGGTCAAACAGAATATTACAGATGAATTATTCAGCATTACCATAGTGATGACTGTAGTCCTTTATTTATGGTTTATATATTTGACTCAGGACATGAAGAGAAAATGTACTTTTATTTGGATGAAGAGTTCTACTGCCGCAGTCTAAATTGGATTGTGAGGAAAAATGCATGCATATTTACAATGTTTGGGAGACCTTATTATTTGTATTTTCCATTAAAGCTACTGTATGTCTTTATGTAAGTATATATAGACCAAGGCCTAAGAATATTGGCCTTGGTCTATATATATCAAGTATAAATAGCAAGTTTATAGGAGGTGTAATTACACAGCAAATTAAAAAAAAAACATTTTTTTCTTTTGGAACTTATTTCTGCTGTAGGAGTTTGGCAGGGTAACGTTTGCTTGTGTGCCTTTGCACAATTTTAGTTCCAATTATTTGAAGAAATAATGTGGAAAATTTGGCCTGTTCCTTGAGTCCCCTGACTTTTTTAGCTTTTGCATGGGTCACAAAAATGCTTAAGGAAGTAATGCAAAACCTTATTTAACACACACACACACACGCACACACACACACGCATGCATGCACAGACAGACATTAGGTCATAGTGGAGATTTTGCTTAATGTCTCACACCTCCCCCTCATACACATAAACAGAGACACACAAGGCCATCACCCTTAGGACCAATCGAAAAAGATCAAATTAGCCCTTCGACCAATCAGCTTAACCCTCAGACCCCAAAGCCTGCATTTTAGTGGGATCTTTATACCCCATTATTTGAATACATTTGCATACATTGAAATCCGCAGTCGTACAAGCAGCCCCACCCCCCAAACACAATTTTCAAGCCACACTCCCTTATATCACATGACAAAGTGTATAACAATGCAGAAGAAACAATGAATTGATTAATTGTCAATTAATTATGGAAATGGTATTAATATTATCTCTTCAAGTTCTCTTGCCTTAAACATTTTGTTAAACAAATGACTTTGGTAAGCCTGACACATAAAGAAAAACTATTTCAGAATATTTAAAGGCAGAAAATATCTAACATTTAAAGTGTGCTGGAAGAGTGCAAACACACCGAATTATAATTATAAATGTAAACTTTTTAGCATTATTTAAGCATCTACAAAACAGCAGCACAGGAAACAGATGTAGAAATCAATCAATCAGTACATAAATATTTAAATGTTGAATGAGCTGCTCAATAGTGTGGGCAGAAAATATAAGAAAAGTGTATGGTTATATATCCTACACTTCAGTAGCGCACAATTTGTTATTTCTATTCGGGCATTTAAGATGTGCATGAAATGACCGTGATGTGGTATTAAAGCTCAGTTTCAACATTTCTCGTGTGCTCTTTCTGATCTCGTTGGAGCTTTGATCCTTATTCGTCCTTTCACAGCAGGCATGTGTTTTCCACGGCTAACTCAAATTGCTTTCTTTTTCTTAATTGAGAAAGTATAAAATTTACTCATAGAAACAGTCACTTTAAAAGTGATGATGATGACGACGATGATTTATTTATTTATTTATTTATTTATTTATTATATTGTGCAACACAGTGCAGAACTGTTTATTTTGCATGCGCTCAATGCATTTGCATGGCCCATCAAAGCTTGCTCTTTTCAAGCGAGGCGCCATAAAAACACCATGCAAGGGTTAAATCTCTTTGTGTTGCTATGGCGACTTCCACAGACTAGCAGTGCTGCTGGACTGACAGGCACAGAGGACAGGAGGAAGAAGGAGGGGTTTAGAGAGATGGGTGGACCATAGTGCGACATTATGCCCATTGATTGGCTGGAATGGGGTCCCATGTGACCTTAGGAATGCTAATGCCTGGATTCCCCTCACCAACCCCCTCCTGCTGCTGTCTCTGGTTTGTGGTGAGTGTACAGCAAGAGCACAACCCAGAAATGGTGTAGGAGAGCAGGAGAGGAGGAAGAAATCAAACCCAGGGAGGGATAGACAAGGCCTAAGGCTTAAGTTAAAGGTAGGTCAGACTTGGTTTATGTATAAGACTTTCCATAAACCTGGCTCTAGGCTACTCATGCAGTATGTGTGTGTACATGTATGTGTGTGTATAAGTACGTCTGTTTGTTTTCTCGACGAGTACCAGCATGCTTCCAGGCTCTTTTGAAAGGAGCGAGCTCACCATATCTGACAGTTTGATGGATGGCGTTGGAGCTGTGATGCAAGTGACCCACTTCTGGGAAGTCACTATCTCGGAGTAGATATGCCTCCGTCAGTTCCAAAAACCGAGATCAGACCATAGTACTGTATATGCTCCTGCTTGTTCATGCATGGAGAGCAGATCAGAATGTCCTGAGGTTTTTCCGATCAGTCTGTACACAGAGGAGCTGAGATGGAATGCGACAGTGACAACGTTTCCAGAATATGATGTTGATGCTGAGTTATATGGACGTTGGAATCCTTTAAGACCAATGTGTGTGACAGGCACATGGCTAGGCATCAGGGGTCAGGGCCAGGTCCCAATATTGCCTATGGTAACGTAAAAGTGCAGCACACCAGGTTGGAAGCATTGCACCAAAAAGATCTGTCCTACTGAAAGCGCTAAAGTGAGTTTGAAGCCAAATTACAGCTCAGCCTGAAAAGAATTAGAAATATGCTTTAACCATGCCAGTCCACCAAGAACACAACTGCACTTTATTAAAGCAGGTATTTTGTATGACTGAGAAAAAGGCTACTGTTTGGTTGAATCTTAGACTTCATATTACTTATGCAAAAATATTCTAAATCAAAAATCAAACACAGGTGTCGCTGATCGCTGTAATTTTAATCGCTGATCAGTAAGGGATGTATGCAGGATTCCATTCTTTGTCACTGCAGTTCTCCACTGAAAGTCCTTTTATCTAATAATCTCATGGTGTCATGGCCGAGAAGTTCAGTGAGAGAGACTGAAGGTTAATTGCAGAGGGACTCAGGCTTTGTGCACTGACAGTAGACTACATGAAGGAATTAGGAGTTCAAATGTCTATCTTTTAACCTGGGGTCAAAGATTAAATCAATGCAAGGAAGAGAGACAGAGACACACAGAGAGGGAGAGAGAGAGAGAGAGAGAGAGAGAAATTGTAAAAGTAAGATCTCTCTAAATGCATGTCAACCGGGCCTCAGAAGAAGTGTGCAAATGTCACACATTCCCAGTGGTCGACCAATCAGTTATGTCCACACCTGCTGTTGAGCAGACAGGATCTTCCTGGTCCAGTGTTTACATTCTCTTATTGGGCTACAGCAGTGCGCTGCTCTCTATGCATCCCAGTCCTCTGACATTAACAACGGAGGCTTCACACTCAAGGAACATTGGCTGACATTTTCCAGGGTATTGCAGCCAGCGCAAGTGCTTGTGTCAGCCAGCGTTTATAGAACGTGTGCTGCTGTCCTGAGAAACGGGTACCCGTGAAGGCGTAAGGTTACATGAACTATCTAAGAATCAGAATTCATCACTGGTTGGTAGAAAGGAATAATACTATACGAATCATTTTCTTGACTATCTAAACATTCGAACAGTATACATATGTAGAACTGCTATATAGAAACTTTCCCCGTTATTCACAATATGTATTTTTAAATGTCATGCACATGGATGGAATTGGAGTACAGTCTACAGTGGACTATGCCATCATTTAAAGCAATTCTGGCCCAAAACTCTGCACTCTAGGAGTCCTTGCGTCAGGTTTTAAGGTCTGTTGGATCTTGTTAGTACCCAATTTAATCTAGTCAGCATAAATAAAAATGAGGAGGCCTCTGGTAACCCATTTCAGGGCATACTTTATTCATGGCTTTCTCATCCAGACTCCATCAAGCTCCCCTGCATTGATCTCTGGCCCCCATGAGGACCACAAAGTCGCTTGAGAATACATTTCTCTGACTGTATAAGCTCTAATTCCTACTGAGTGAGGAAGCAGAGGGATAGCAATTAACTGCGCCTCAAGGGGCCCTGGGGCAACGTGCGGCATGAGGACTCTACCCATAGATCCATATATACATATACTATTGCACAATTAAACGTCAAGTGACTGTGCAATCAAGGGGGTATATCTGTTATCTGTAATATCATATTACACATTATAGGGTATTTAAAAGAAAAGAAAAAAATATATTCATACTACAGCATAAAATGATTTATTTTCTGTTATCTCTTGCAATAGCGCTGGCTGTAATTCAAATTCAGATAGGCTTTCATTACTGTTGTTGTGACATCATGTCATATGTGAACAGATGTTAAAAAGGGAAGAAAGGAAAGACTTCTTGAGTGGCCAGAATTACTTTAAACGATGGCACAGATCACAGTAAACAGTACTTTTTCACATGGAAATAAGTGGGCGTCACATGGAAACACCTCTATTGAGCACCTCTATTGTGTGCATATTTTTTGTAATATTCATATTCTGGGAATCAATTATTCTTTTCTTCCAACCTTGGATAAATCCTGAGTCTCTAGTCTGTGTTGTACATTATGCAATTTAAGGAACCTTAGAAAGAAGGGAAAAAAAACTGCTATCCCCATTAAAATCGTATGTTTTGACCACTGTTTAGTAGTTCTCATGGTCAATAGAGGTGTTCTGCCACTAGGCTTCCACATTGTATAAATGCTGCCTGATACAAGTCATGGTCATTTCTTTTCCTTTAGTTGTAACTAAACATTAGAAGTGTCGTAGAAGAATCATAGAGATTTCCTCCATGGCAGAGTCATCAGGACATGGGACTTTGCACTGGTGTCCCAGTAACATGACAAACCGCTTCTTTTTCTGTTATTCACTTCATCAAAGAGAGAGAGGGGGAAAAAAACAAGTCTGGGGAGGAAAAGATTGTTAGTCTAGATTAAAAATGTCTATAAATGTTTAAAAAGCATGGCGCGTCATTCATTCATTCATTCATTCAAAAAACCCTGTAATAGTTAAATCCTCACAAAGATCTCGGAGAAATAACACATGATGCATGATGTCACACTCCCATGGATTATTTTCCTGAGGCCGCATAACACAACAACTTAAAGCAATGAATCAATCCACTCTAGATATCATCAGACTTGTCCATGTCAAGGCCTCTCCATGACCTGCGCTTGATAAACAAGCTTTTCATATGTGATGAGAGCCACGGCCTGAGTCGAAGTAATAAATGAATGAAAGCGGACACATACGTAGAGAGACTGAAACGTTGTAGCTCAGCACCAGTGATCATCATTAGGGCGAATTAGCACCACTTTAAGCCGCATCATAATCAGTTTGTACATCACCAGCAACAAACACAACACAAATCAGGGCAAAGGCTAATGAGGGGATTTAAGACTTTAATTGTACCTTCAGTCCAATTGAAATAACTTACTACATGCACTGTGTTTGCAAAGTCTCGGGCCAGAAACACCAAAATTGCCTATTTCTCCATGTCTCTGTGTTTTGTCTACCATGCTGTCCTCCCTTCCCCCCACACACTCGCGCTGACTGGCTGAGTGGGTAACTAATGTGGATCAAACCCAGAGCAGACAGACAGCACTCCCCCCATCCCATCTCATCCCACAGCCTCATCTCTCTGTCTCTGTGCCTTTTCTCATCATCCCTTCATCCCTTTACCTACCTTACTTTCCCTCTCTCACTCCTCTTGAATTGCATTTTGGTCTTAATCTTTTTTCTCGTTCCTTTCCACTCTCTCTCTCTCTCTCTCTCTCTCTCTCTCTCTCTCTCTCTATCTTCATTTTAGATTTATTGCTCCTTCATTTCTCTCAGCTTCCCAGCTACCTGGGTTATAATTTTTCCTCTTTCACATTAATTTGCCTTTGGTTTATCATATTACACTTTAGTTTCTGTCCCTCTTTCAGTTCTCCATTTTGTCTATCCTTCCCTTTTCTCTGTTCCTCTAGGTTTGCTTCCATCTCCTTTCTTGATTGTGCCCATATACCAATTCTCTCTCTCTCTCTCTCTCTCTCTCTCTCTCCTGCACCGTCCTTTCCACACTCCTACTCTCCTCTTTCCTAATTTATCTCCCCCTGCCAGTAGCTAATCTATATGCTAATAAGCAGACTGCAATCAATGACGTGTCTGCATGACTGCAATCAATATGATATTTCACTCACATTTGACGGAAATTTAACAGTGACACTAGCAGATGTAATTCACGAGGACGAAGTGGTTCAATTCACCAGTCCTGATAACGAGATCCACTTTCCTGAGTTGAAGCAGTAGTATCCTGTACAAAATTTTTTAACACTTGAGACACGTCCTCAAAAGGACCATTAGTGACCATTGGGTGTTGAGGTGCAACACTGATGTCCAACCTCAGCCTTATCCACTCACCCCTATCAAATAAATAAATGAGAATAAAAACCCTTACATGGGCCTGTTAGTTCAGATCGTCTTTCGAGGTGTCTATAATTGCATCACAGGTGCCATAAACCTATTGCGGTGCTGATTAGCAAGGGGAGACCTCATTAAGCAGAAAATTGATTTATGTGTAACCTTGTGGATTCCCCAGTCCTTCTAAAAATAGTTTAATCTGCCATTTGTAATTTAGCCCCAACCCCTTCTCCTTTCACATATTAAAGTCTAACAAATGAATGACTAAAACACTGGGGACATTCAGACTGAAACCTGAGCAGCAGACATCAAATAGTACCCCGGGATCACATTTACCAAGAACTCTCTCCTGGAATTGGCCTAATCCCTAAATTTTGGCAGCACTATCCTCCTCTGCTTGAGTTCTGTTAAGGGGGTTGGTGATGCTTATGGAAAAGGATGAAAAAAAAAAAAGAAAAATCATTATCCTCATCTTCATTAGAGGAGATCCGTTCGGCCAATCAGCACGTAGCTCTGCGTCCGGAATTCCGAAAGGCACCCCCCGTTGGCTGTCGCTAGGAAACCACATAATCAGGGTGGAAAGAGGCAGAGGGCTTGCATGCACGCTTGTGTGCGAGAGGGAGAGTGCGAGTTGGCTGGGACGTTGGATGCTCGTTTCGAGGAGGCAGGACTGGGATACTCACACATGCACTCACGCACACACACGCGTCAGACAAAGAAGCGACAGGCTCCCGGGGGATGGGGCTCACCACAGGAGCGCGTGCTGGCCCACAGAGGAGGTAGGAACTGAGCTTTGTTTGCGAGACCGTGCGCCCTCGTCTCCCTTCACCTGGATGTCTGCTCATGGTTATTTTTTTGCTGCCGCACCATTCGTCTCCCCTCATACATCCTTCACAACTTTCCACACGCCTCACTTTTTTTTCATCTTCTTTGCATTTCCTAGTCATCCAGCATCCAGCAATACAGTAGCGCCAGCAGACAACACTTCTGAGTTGATCTTTGTGTTGAGATTGACTTGGGGATGTTTGCATCCCATTTGTATGTATCCGTGTCCTGAATTCACCCCAGCACATCAGCTGTCGGGAGGCTGGAAGCACAGATTGTGGAGACGGTTTCGATGCGGCATCGCCGTGATGGGCTTGAGTTGCACACGACAAGCTGCGAGCAGCTGGGTGGGCTGTCTGGTTTTACACCTGGAGGAAGAGGAGCTTAACTGAGTGTGACAGCTCGCTTCTCACCAGCAGATCTGCACAAACACGGAACATAAACCCAACAGATGCTCCGTATTCTGTGTGAAGATATTTATCGATTCGGGTGCTCTAGTTTTCATTGTGGATGACAGAAGAGGATTTGACACCTCTTGTAGCACTTCAGTGTTTGTGATTTATTTATTTATTTATTTATTTATTTATCTGCATGTGCCTACAGGTTAGAGACATCTTCTGAAATGTAGAATTACTTCAGATAAACTATCTGGACAGTGATCATGTGTGATGAGAAATGAATATGACAAAATGCTATAAAGATGTAAGCAGAAATCTGATTCCTACACTTGCTATCTCTGGTGCCTCTCCCGAAACCTTCCTCATGAACAGGTTTGCACTCCCCATCTCGCAGCAACACTATTCAGATCACCCCGTGAGCCTTATTTCCCCCACGTATTTCCAGCCTTGTGCAATAATGAGATCCTGTCCTTATATTTAGAATATCTAATTACCATGACTATAATTCATTAACTTCTCATAGGGCAGGAAATTGTCTGCAGGGATATGGGCACATAGAAACTATTTCTCATGTGACGTTCCAATTAAACAGTAGCGAGGGCTTGGTAATTTCTTTTGCGATGAAACAGAGGATGATTGACAGATTGAGAAAGTGGAGGAAAGGGGTTTGTGTGATGTGTTGGAGCTGCTGGGGGGGGAGATATGGTAAGCAGTGTGTAGGCTTAGGCTTTGCCCGCGTGCATCTGTGTGTGTGTACTGTATGTGTGAGATGAGCAAATGAGGCGTAGATAACTGAAGTCATTCATTTTTTTTCCACACAACCTAATATCTTCTCCTATCCTCGTTTCCTTATTCTGACCTCTGGGCTTCGCTAAGGAGAGGTGGGGGCATGCAGCGTTCTATTAATAGAAATAAAAAGTTAACCTTCTGTGTGTTGTTTGGTGTGTGTGTGTGTGTGTGAGAGAGAGAGAGAGAGAGAGAGAGAGAGAGAGAGAGAGAGAGTGCATGGAGAGAGAGAGACTTTGGGGAAGATAGATGGTGCTTCAGTCCAAGTGGCCACTTCCCATCCATTATCCCTGATTAGCTATGATTATATAGCTATTGTTGGTCTACTGAGAGTGACTTTGAAATATCTCCCCATCAAGACAGCCATCTCTAGCTGATCATGTGATAGTTCATCATGCTTCTAAGAAACACACACACAGCTATTTATCTAAGAGGATAATCGCCAAATTCTAATAAAATTGCATTTTTTTTTACAAAAAGGGAAAAAAATAAATAAATACCGACTTTTAAGACCCAATTTTCTGCCATTGGTGTTGACCAGCTGTAAGGCTCGCACCTTGACCCTGGCTAGTGAGGCAATCGCCTGAACAGAGTATTCTTTCCTGGCTAGTCAGGTTTGCTGCTGTAACATGAGACTTCTGATGGGAAATATTTATTGAAACACAGTTCACAGAATCAGCTTTTTCTGAAACGAGTAAAAAAGAAAAAAAATTTTTTTTGTCTTCATAAACATATCTGCTTGGGTTGACGGAAATGACTATAGCATATGTCTCAAATATATACCTTTTTCCTTTTTTGAAAAAAAATTTTTTTAGTTTATCAGGACTTTATTACTGATCAAAAACTAATAAGTAATCTACTCAGCCAGTGCTTCCTTCCATGCGCTTCAATCTGTTTCCCTTTTTTTGGTGATGCCATACAGTCTATTGATATTTTAACATACACAGTACAGTTAGAGATTGTCCTTTTGTTTTCAATGATATGGCCATTCAGATTGTTAAATATGAGGTGGCAAACAATAATGATGAGAAAATGTACAATATATTAATTCATTTTTTCAATCAAACAGCCATATACAGTACTACTTATTTATGCTCGTCATTTTTGAACATATCATTGCATCCTGATTTGATTCAAAACAAAATGTGATCTCTGATGTTTGCATTGTACTGTGAGTGCTCATACCATAACTATATTTTAAGGTGAATATTTTTATTATTTTGTGATTTTGTGGAAACCATCGTTGTCATATACTGTACGCTTCAGGGTCTGAGGTTCAATCCTGAGTTCAGGTTACTATCTGTGTGGAGTTTGGCATGTTCTCCCTGTGTGCACATGGGTTTGTTTCACATTATCTAGTTTCCTCTTTCTTCTCAAAGCTATTCCAGGATGTGATTTGCTATGAATGAGTGCGCAAAAGTGTGTGTGATGACTCGCAGCCCACCTAGGGTGTATTTCCGACCTCATGGCCAATGAATTCATTTTGAATTCGTAGCACTTGACGTTCTATACCTAGTATATAATAGGCAAGAATGTAGTACTTAATTGATATGTGAAAAAGATGGATGTGGAAATGAGTTTGTATTTAAGAAGGCAATTTGTGGGATATAATAGATAAAGGTGTTGTAATTACTTGTATTGATAGTTATTTATGAAACAGCCATGGTGGCTCTGGAGCGGTTGCCTCTGCGCCACTCCAGTGCTAGTGGATCAAATCTTGCCTCCAGTCTGTGTACATGGAGTTTTCCCATATTCTCCCTGGCAGTAATTACTAGAGATGGGGAAAATCGATTCAGTGATGTATCATGGGTGTTTTGTGTGGTAATTCATGTATCGCCACACTGACTCCAAAATCGATTTTTAAAAAGAACACATTTAGATTTTTTGAATTTGAAGCGTTAAAATAGTGTCATTCCTCTTTAATCCTACAGGTGGTGTGCTTTAAACGAGTCACACATTGGCAGGCAGCACACAATCCTGTGTGGTAGGAGCAAAGTATTTGTGAAATATGTTTCGAACTGTAAGAATAATTGAGAAAAAAAATATATATAAAACTGTGATACTTATAGAATCCCAATACAAATTGAATCTGCACCTACTATTGCGATAGTATCGTATTGGGTGGTCCTTGGTGATTCCCATCACTAGTAATTATCCAACATAATAGATAATAGTCAAGAACACTTGGTGCATTCTTTGCATGGCAAAACTGTTAATACCTAGTTAATGCAAAATAACACCAGGTAAATAATAACCTCAATATTGCTACCAAAATTATCTTTTATTCAAGAAATGTAATACATTCCGGTTATTTGCTCTTATTGTATATGTATTAGTGAGTTCTCTGTAACAGTGTGTAATAGGATTCTAAAATGAAGTGCATTTGTGCACGGATAGTTATTAATAGGTTCTGTATGTGAACTAGTCATGACATTTTAATGCAGATGAAATGAGACTTAATTAAACAGTTATTACTGTGTTGTTTGCACAATTATTGCCACAAGGCATCATATACTAATATAGAAACCTGATCTTTTTTTTTTTACATAAATGACTATATCCAATAAAGATTTATTAGGTGTTTAGTTACTACATACTTTGGTTGTAATTACTGCACACTTCCCCATTACATACCAGTTATCTTCTACAAATGTTTTGCAGGTATTTTTTATATTTATTATTTAACCACAGCAACAGAAATTGTTTTCGGGGGTGAACTTATATTCACCCCATTGTAAATGTTCAAGGGAATTCTATGTAACCAATGATTAAAGGAATTTCTGGCGAAATGCTACTCGGTGTATTACACTATGGTATCCTGCCTCCACAGAAATAGCAACAGCTAGGGCGAAAGATTAGGAAACATGTTTGAGTAATTTCTCTGTGCTCCTGGTATTTGTTAAAACAGGACGATTTGAAATGTGAGGGGTTTCCGGAAAGGATCATACTGAGTTGATTAGAACAGAAATGTCCTACCATTGCTGATGAATTAACACTATATCCTACAAACGAAACATAAGGAGCTGTCCAGCAAACTCATAAATGTTGTCAGTGAGTTTGACGATGAAAAAATCAAATACCATCTACCATCAGTTATCCATACTGTATACTGTATATTTCAAATCTTCACCTGGCAAATTTTAACACGTACAGTGGAACCTTGGATTACGAGCATAATTTGTTCCGGAAGTGGGCTCGTATTCCAAAACACTCTTAAACCAAATTATCATTTCCCATAAGAAATAATGAAAACTCAAATTATTCGTTCCACAGCCCCCAAAAATAAATACATAAAAATAATTAATACAATCTATAAAAATGAAAATAAAACAAATTAATCTGCACTTTAACTTTAAAAAAAGTACAAATAAATCCTGACAGATAAGTGTTTCCATTGGTGGGCGCACGTGTGTGTGTGTGTGTGTGGAATTAGCCCCTTCCCTCGCCTCGTTTTACACAGTAACATTCCTCCTCCCTCTCCCCACCTCGCTTTTTAAGATTCACAACAAACACACACACACAACGGAAACACCGTTTTAACAGGAAAAAAATTAATCTTTCTGAGACTGACATGAGTGTATATTAACAGACTCACTTTTTAAGTTTCACAACAAGCACATAAACACAGCGGAAACACCATTTTAACAGAAAAAATTGCATAAATGACTAGGTAATTTGTTATGTACAATGTTATAAATGTAATAGTATGGAGATAATACCTTCTGACTCAGGTGGTGACATAATGACTTACATTATGTCTATCTTACACTATCTTAACATGTATTTCTCTGTCTCTCTGTCCTTAGCTTGCATAGACTGTGCCAGCGGGGCAGTCGTGGGTCAAAGCTGAGGCGTCAAGGTGGCACCATGGAGGGCGAGCAGGGTCCTCCTGCTTCTAGTGCCAGCATGGCAAGCACCTCCAGCTCCTCCACTAACACTACTACTTCTACTACCAGCACCAGTAGCGCGCCTAATACAAGCAACTCCACCAACACCTCCACTGTCCCCAGCAGCAGCAGCAGCAACAGTTCCAGCTTAAGCAGCAGCACTAGCAGCAGCAGGCAAACGGTTTCCCAGATATCAGTATATAGTGGGATACCTGACCGGCAAACTGTACAGGTGACCCCACACACACACACATACACACACAGCTACAGTTTGTTTTTCCATGCAGCCATTCGTCTGACTGATCCAGACTCTCCATGATATTATGCTTCTCATTTGGCTAATAAATTCAAACATCTGAACACACTGCGAAATGTAGCACATAAACAATGGCATCCATTCAAACCCTTACACACCTAATCACATTTGCAGCCTCAGCTTCACAAGTTCTCATTCACACCTTTTTGAGTCATGTCAACAGGCCCATGAGCTCCTCATATCACCTTGACTATGCTGCCTTCTACTGGACATCACTGAGAACGGAATGTGTTGTGTTCAAAATGTATCTTGTGTGAACAGCTTGGCTGGGCTACTCGGTTATAATCACATTGAACCCTTCGCTAATGACTTTATCGGATTACAATGCCCTCCTTTTTTAAATCTGGGTCAACCTTCACCTTTGACCTCGCAGACAAAGGTCAAAGTAGTTGATTTTTCCTTCCATAATATACCTTGAATCTACATTATGTGCCTGTATTATAGGCTGTATTGAAATGTTATCAATGGCACAAACTAAAGAAATGCAGTTTTCTATTAGTTTAATATAATTATACTTGATTTAACCTGAGCATTAACAAATTCCTTTAAAACCTTGCTGCATTTAGTGCTGCCGCTGGTCTTAGTACATTCTGAACTCAGTAGCGTGCAGTGCGTACATTAGCCATTCACAGTACTATGTGTAGTGTTCAGGTTACGCTCCACCATGCTCCTACCCAGTGCATGGGTCAGAACCTCCTCTTTCTGTTGCTTAGCAACTACACAGGACATCCAAGTAGGAGGAGCCAATATGAGCCAGTCAGTGGCCTAAGAAGAAAGTGAAATGTGTTTTGGAGGACTCAGACTGTGTGATCCTGTGTGATGTCATGACAGTGTGATAAAGCATGCCTCAGACACCGTCGCCTGTTTTTACACTGACATCATTAATGCTGGTTGAAACTTTTTTGTATTTCATGCGCTTCTTATTAAGTCCTGTTAGAGGTTATTTTTTTCCATGCTCATTTTTGGAAAACAATATCTAAAGTAGGATACAGTGTTTTTTTTTTGTTTGTTTTTTTGAGTTACAACAGTTTTGAATTACTACACACAGTATTCATTTTCAAAACGGGACACATTTTTATTACTAAAAAAATTGTATTGAAGTATCCATATTTTATTTGTGACTTTCCACTCATTACTTTTCGAACTGTGGTAAAAACTGACCACATTATTACACCTCCGTAATCATATCTGTCACCTCATAAAGTGATTTTTCTCATACAGGGATGAGACTTAATATTCATCAATGTAATCCATTTGCTTCTAATGGATTTTGTCAAGTTTCTCGTGTGACAACTAGATATTAGCATTCACCGAGCTTGTTTGATTATTATTGTGCGAGCTAATATTTGAATTGGGGCAGGGGTAGGCAAGTTCGCTCCTAGAGAGTTCAGTTCCAACCCTAATCAAACACACCTGAACAAGCTAATCAAGATCTTTACTATCAAGGATTAGGTTACTAAGGCTACAGGCAGGTGAGGTTTTTATTTTTTATTTAAAATTTTTTTTTTTCCCAGGGATAAGAAATCTGCAGAACTGCTGCTTTTTAGGACCGAACTTGCCTACCTCTGGTTTAGGGTCTTGTTAACAAGCCCAACAGTGACAACTTGGTGGTGCTTAGGTTTAAACCCGGCACATTCTAGTCAATGATCTACTACCTTAACCACTGGGTAGTTAGTCTTACCAAATACTTCTCTTAGGTTAAAAGATTGGACTCTAATTACTGTGTTTTTGTGATTTTGTAATCACTTGTGAATATACTTTTCTACTTTAAATTCACTTAAAAAAAAATTTTTGAATTTGAACTTCTTTTTTTTTTTTAATGAGCATGGAATTTATAATTTCTGATTACAGAATATTTTAACCTCTTAAGACTTGAATGTCCACTAGCTATGTGCTGATAAAAAGAAACAGTGAGCAACAGTAGAGTCCAGCTGTCAGGAGGTTTAAAAAATAAACAAAAAAAAAGGTTAAAAAGAAGACTGATTAATTCTGTGTTAATTCTGAGTAAATTAAATGTCTTGTCCCAAAATGTCTTCTCCGGAAGAGTACATGACTCTACAACACTGCTTTTTGTGCCGACTGTATATTAAGGTAGATCTAGATTACATACACAGTGACCAAGGTTTAAATCAGAAATATACCAAATTATCTCAATCCTATTACTGCCGGACCACCATCTTACAGTTGTAGCAACTGAATTTATCAGCTCATCAACACGATTAAACCGTGATTCTTAAGAAGATCAAGTTAGGGAAAGGAAACTGTCAAGGATAGTAGTATTCCCAGAACAAGGGCTGAGTAACACTGCACATTCTATATAAAGAGAAAAATACAGTACTGTGCAAAAGTCTTAAGCCTCATCTTATATTTTGCTTCCAAAATATTCTTTAATGCAGGCCTGAGGATTAGTTCTTCAGGCTTCCCGAAAGTCTTCTTTGGCTCTCATTTTGAGTCTAATCCTGTACCTGACAAGTTTCAGAGAAATGTTTTTTGTTTAACAAGCCACACAGTGATCTATGAATCATTTAATCATTAAAAAAAATATATATATATATATATTTTTTTCTTTCTTTTTTTTTTCTTGTTTTTTTTCTAACATAAGGCCAGTGAGAAAGAAGTGCAGATGATGACGGATGATCAGCTCGGTGATTACTATACTGCTGAGGCTGAATTGGAACAGACCAGAAGAGAAATGAGGTTGCTGCAGTGGTTGTTACATAAACGAACAATTTTTAAATAGTATCTTTAGGCACTGTTCAGGCTGTCACAGTAAAACATTTCTCCCGGTTTCTTTAATTGAATAAACCTAATTCAATTTAATATGAAGAAATGAGGTGGTGGCTCAAGACTTTTTCCACAGTACTGAGGCATTGCATTGTTAGTTTTCCCTTTTCTGGCCAAAAGATGGAGACAAACACATGTATCAAGAAAAGCTGGATTTTAGTGGTGGCTGGTTTCGAGGTTAAATTCAAACAGTCTTTGTTGGCTTGAACACATTTTCTCTTGTGTTTTCAATGCAATTTGAGATGCAGCAGCTCTCTTCCTCCCTTTTACTCTGTGTTTCCGCTCTTTAGGTGATTCAGCAGGCCTTGCACAGGCAGCCGAGCACAGCAGCACAGTACCTGCAACAGATGTACGCAGCTCAGCAGCAGCATCTAATGCTTCAGACAGCAGCACTGCAGCAGCAGCACCTCAGCACAGCTCAGCTCCAGAGTCTGGCAGCAGTGCAGCAGGTGGGCTGGCATGCTGAAAGATGTTTTTCACAAAGATTAAATAGTCTTTGCACAAAATTAAATAGTCTGGCAATCATCCGTCAACATCGTACACCCCTTTTCTCTGTCTCTGCATGTCTCTTTTTGTTCTCTCATAGGCCAGTATAGCTGCTGGTAGGCAGAGCTCGACCCAGAACGGCACCTCATCCACCCAGAGTGGCTCATCACAAACTACAGTGAGTCTGCACCGAGCAACGCACATCACCCGCCTGTGTAAAACTGACCACTGTACCATAAGCGCCATCCAAATTATCGTGTATAATCTTCATTGTGCTTGACATGATACTTTCTCTCTCTTTCTTCTTTCAGATTAATTTAACAACATCCCCTGCGACGGCTCAGTTAATAAGCCGTGCCCAGAGTGTAAACTCCTCCACTTCCGCCATCTCTCAGCAGGCAGTCCTGCTAGGCAACGCCTCAAGCCCCACCCTCACAGCCACCCAGGCGCAAATGTACCTGCGTGCCCAGATGGTGAACAAGCACATACATGTAGTACAAAACATAACAAATGCTGACAAGTAATAATTTGCTCATAATGTCAAATATTCTATTGATAGAATATGAACATTTTAGATCAGGTACTTATGCCAAGATGCAGCAGTGATATTTCCGTGAAAGTTTCAATATAAACAACATTTAATGTTTTATTAAACATTTTTCACTAAATTGCATTAAACATTGATAAAAAAAAAAAAAAAAAACAGTCAGCTTTTAAGTTAGTGCTCTGACTCTACAGTATATTAATTTGGGGGGTTATTATATAATTATATTCAATTCAAATCACATATACGTAACTAAATTCACATTTCTTAACACACTAGTGCCACTTTTGTAGCTTTTGTCCACTTTGAAGACTATATATATTATGTATAGTATTGACTTCGCAATCACTTATTTTAAATAGTTAATATAATATTGTCTTAGTAATGATTTACATTACTTAAATTAATTAATGCAGAGATTTGTGTGTGTGTGTTTTCCTAGGCTCAGCAAAGTAACCTGGTGCATGTAGCTAGGAGTCTCGGCCGAGCTGTTCCTCTCTCCTCCCAGCTTATCCTCGCTCCCACAGCTACTGTGACTGCTCTCCAATCTGACACCAGTGCAACCGGCAACACTCAGTCTGCATCTGCACAGGTATATACACACACACACACACACACACACACACACACACACACACACACACACACACACACACACTTCTGTTATACTTTCCAGAAACAAAATACTCATTGTAATGTACTTTTATTGTATTTCAATATAAAACAAGACATTTATATAAAAATAGTGAACACCAAGTTGGTAAGATGCAGCCCAAAGGGTTGCCGAGTTACCATCAGCCACAATCCTGCAGTTCATTCTTCTTCCTCTTTTGGCTGCTCTCCTTTGGCTTGTCAACAGCAGTCCTTTGGTCTCCATCTACCACATCTTCCTTTTTCAATCCTGCAGGTCCTCCCTCACCACATCCATAAACCTTCTCTTGGACCTTCTTCTTCTCCTCCTGCCTGGCAGCTCCAATTCTGACTTACTCCTCCCTCCTCCTCCTCCCTCCTCTGCACATGTCCAAACCGCCTTATTCTTTTCACTTTGTCCCCAAACTGTCCTTCCTGCACCGTCCCTCTATTATACTAATTCCTAATCCTGTCCATTCTTGTCACCTCCCAAAGCAAATCGCACCATCTACCATTCTGCAGTTGATGATTTTTCTATAACGGCATATTCTGCTATAATTATTGCAGTATGTCAACAAAGCTATTTGCCAATAATTGTTATTTATTTATTTATTTATTTATTTAAAAAAGACATCAGTTCCATTGTATTCATTTATTATTAGGTTTAATGCTGTGGAATGTCTATGACACAAATTAGTTTCTATCATCACTTACATCATAACAGATGTAAATGTTTTCCCCCCCTTATCATCCAGGCCATTTCTTTTTCCTGAAAACAGAGAATGCACCTTGTCATGTTATTAAGAAACTGCAAAGCCCTCTGTCCTTATAGATTTTGCCATCTAACATCTAAGGGTCAGATGCATTTATATGTTGCATCCGGTACACACAAGTCTCTATGCATGTTGTTACTTTAGAAACGTTATTAGGACTAACACTTTGCTATAAACTTTTTGCAGCCAGAAATCCTATTAGAGCTACTGATACAGAAACTGAATCAATACCTGCTAATGATTCAGATAGTTGATAGTCTGATAGTTTAAGTGTTGCAGTACAATTTTATATATTGTAAAAATAATAATAAAATACTATAAAACAAAACCACTAGCATCACTAATTTGTCTCATGCTAAAAAAAATGCATTAAATGAGTGAACGCTAGTTCTAGTGGTTCAGGCTTACATATCAGCAGGTCATGCTTTGGTCAAGTTTAATCCTAGCAACACCAAACTGCTTTGGTTTGGTCCTTAACCTTCAGCTCACTGAAGCCAAATGAGCATAATTGCTGGATTAGGTGTTAAATTATATTGGTAAGATATTACAGTATTTTACTGTTAATATGTTTATTGTAAATTTGACTAGATAGATCAGACAATCCTGCTGCCATTATATATATACTGCCATATATATATATATATAATTATATATATATATATAGCGATTTGGTAACCAGTGTCCAACTCTAGTCTTAAAATAAGTCGTTCTTCAATTGTGCCTTCCAGGTCCAAAATCTTGCCCTTCGCAGTCATCAGGGGGCGACATCCTCCTCTCAGTCCACTGGCCTGCAAGCCCTGAGCCTTAAGCAGACTCCTGTCTCCATCCAGCCTACTCCACTTATCAAGACCCCTAGCCAGAGTGCCTCCAACTCAGGGAGCATCACGGGGAAGGGTGGTCTCCCTGTGGTCACCACAGATGGAGGGAAGAAACCGGAGAGCGGAGAGACCGAGGCCAAGGCAGTAAATATGAGCCGCAGTGTGACATCTTCTCAGCCTCTTATTGCACCAAGTAAGTGTGAAACCTACTTAATTTATAAGAGCTGATTAGGATAACCAAGTTGATACTTGGGCGTTGAAACTTTCTAAAACAAAACATGGAAACACAACATAGTCTAGTTCTCCATAGTCGTTCTCAGTCCTGCTGCAAAAGCCAGTCGAGTGTACACGTTCATATGGCCACTCTGTTCCCTTTTCTTCTTATATAGATTTCTGTATAAACCTGACTAACACTTACAAAGACTAACAAACTTAATCACACTCACTTGACAGCTCTTCTAAAATACTAGCTGATGTCTGTGATAAAACAGCCAAGAATTCTGACCGCTCTGTATTGCCGTGTTTGGTGTTGGCGACTTGGTAAGACTTACTTTCTTCCATTTAATGGGAGACAGACCCAGTCTAGCCTTAAAAGCACACCTAAAAATGTTTAGCGCTGAAACATTATTCAGTTCAGTTTTTCACTGCATTAATTAGTAAATCTAGCTTGTAGATCAAGGTGTTTTATTTTTCGGTGTGTACAACCCCAATAAGGAACTTAACAAACATTTTAAAATATTTTTCTCACAAAAATTCAGTTGCATGTGCCCAGCTTCACTTATTGGTGGGGATGAATGACAAGTGGGCAGTTAGGTCAAATATTGCTCATCACATTCAGAAGCACCTCATCCAAGGACTGCTTTTGCACAGTGTTCTCCCAGAACTGTTTGCTTAGTTTGTATTCTATGGTATTACACAGACGACACTGTATGTTGTTAAAAGATTCAATTTAATCAACATTAACCTCCAGGGTTAACTTGCACCTCTAGGGTCTGGGTTCGATTCCTGTCTCCTTATACATGGAGTTTGCATGTTCTCCCCGTGCCTGGTGGGTTTCCTCCGGGTACTCCGGTTTCCTCCAACAGTCCAAAGACATGTAGGTTAGGTTAACTGGCATTCCCAAATTGGCCGTAGTGTATGAATGAGTGTGTGTGTGTGTGTGTGTGTGTGTGTGTGTGTGTGTGTGTGTGTGTGTGTGTGTGTGTGTGTGTGTGTGTGTGTGTGTGTGTGTGTGTGTGTGCCCTGCGATGGATTGGCACCCTGTCCAGGGTGTACCCCGCCTTGTGCCCGAAGTCTCCTGGGATAGGCTCCAGGCCCCCCTGAATACAGGACTAAGCGGTATAGATGATGAGTGAGAGTGAGTAAGTGAATTCTCTCAGACTGGACTTGACTGCACGCCCTACATGGTGGTGGATCTTGGGAAGCCTGGGTTAAGGCAGTCTGGAGGCCGGGCTATTGTGGGGCACCATGCACGCACACGCATTCACACCTTCGGGCAATTTAGAATAGACAAAACACTTTCCGGCATTTTTTTTCACAAGTGCCAGGAGACCAGAGAATCTGTAGGAAATTCACATGTAAAGAAGGAGAATATACATAGCTCTGTATTGAACTGACAACCCTGTGAGACTTTTCACTTTACGTCCATGAAATGGTTACTAGAAACTCAGATAATGGCAAAGTTGATTGCATTTGCTTTCTGAGGTTAGGTAGGATAACCATATCATTTATTGTAGAATGAGGGCTGTCTCTGTACAGATGCGGTATCAGACACACCCTGAATGTTGGTTACAGGTGTAGTTGCTATGGCAGAAATGTCTACAGAGACAGCCAGAAACCTGCATCTAGGGAATGTTCTGGTGTCATGCACCATCCTACCATTCTACTGCTATTTTTAAAGTAATTAAAAACATTACTGCTTTACTTTGAGGTGTCAAGATTTTAATGCAGTAAAGGCACAAAGACAATTGGTTGTTAGAATAGAGCTGCTCATGACATAAAATATATGTTTGTGTCGTGGCATTGGTAAGACATCGTGGCTGGAAAGTCGGGGGTTTTCCAGAGCCGGCTT
>JAAGKR010003431.1:0-18994 GCA_011419295.1 Clarias macrocephalus | reverse complement strand
GTGTTTGTTTGTGTGTGTGTGTGTGTGTGTGTGTGTGTGTGTGTGTGTGTGTGTGTGTGTGTGTGTGTGTGTGTGTGTGTGTGTGTGTGAATGATTGTGTGTGCCCTGCGATGGATTGGCACCCTGTCCAGGGTGTACCCCGCCTTGTGCCCTAAGTCTCCTGGGATAGGCTCCAGGCCCCCCTGAATACAAGTTGATTGCATTTGCTTTCTGAGGTTAGGTAGGATAACCATATGATTTATTGTAGAATGAGGGCTGTCTCTGTACAGATGCGGTATCAGACACACCCTGAATGTTGGTTACAGGTGTAGTTGCTATGGCAGAAATGTCTACAGAGACAGCCAGAAACCTGCATCTAGGGAATGTTCTGGTGTCATGCACCATCCTACCATTCTACTGCTATTTTTAAAGTAATTAAAAACATTACTGCTTTACTTTGAGGTGTCAAGATTTTAATGCAGTAAAGGCACAAAGACAATTGGTTGTTAGAATAGAGCTGCTCATGACATAAAATATATGTTTGTGTCGTGGCATTGGTAAGACATCGTGGCTGGAAAGTCGGGGGTTTTCCAGAGCCGGCTTCAGCAAGCTAAGAGGATTAACTCATCACCCCTGTTTCAGTATGAGAAGGAGAAAAAAGGAGAAAGAGTGCGAGGAGAAAAACAAAAGAGGGTGAGTGAGAGAAGGCGGGAGGGAGAGAATGATGTGGAAGGGGACGGTCATCTGGATTGAGTCATTTGAATTCTCGATCCCACGCCATCCAGAGGAGAGAAAAACCGCATTCCTTTTAACGTTTTCATTCTGCCTGTTATTAATGGGGTTCAATGTTTATCCAGGATACATTCGAAAATTAAGAGCACTTCAGCCCCAGCTACACACACACACACACACACACACACACACACACACGTCCTCATACAGCCTGTAAGTGCTACAGTGTCTCATAATGATTTCTTACAGTTTAGTGTGTGCTGAAGTCGAGCACATTGACCGCATAGTTAAACACAATTTCCAGCAAGCTGAGCAGCACACAACTATTAAAAGCATCGACAGTTCTAATTTGCATTTCATTTTTCCTGGATACAGTACACTCTAAAGCAGAAGCAGATGGACTGCTTTCAATAAAACATAATAACATTTTATAGAAGACGAAACGTCCTTTTATTTGCATTATCAGCTTAGAAAAGTAACATAGAGGTGTAAAATATGGATGATTCAATTCGTGTACATTTTCATGAGTGGACAGACAATACATTTAAAAGCGTGTTCACTGCGCGAGTGAAAAACACCAGTGTGCTTGGCCAGTCCAGTGTTTCGTTGCCTAGAAACCTTGGTGAAATACAGTGATTATTAAGTGCATTAATATGGTCACAAATACATATACGCCATATTGTATATTTTAATTATTTAAAAAATGCTTTATGAAGTTACTAAGGGGTAGGCATTTTGTTTGTTTGTTTGTTTGTTTGTTTGTTTGTTTGTTTTATGATTGCATGAATGAACTGAGATTCAATCTGATGCTATTTAATTAGGCATTTCTTTTCTGAGTTTCAAAACTTTATTTGGCATATGCACATCCATAGCCCATACAAATGAGATACATTTGCATGTGTATGATCTCTCTAGCATACGCCCAGATTCAACCCCAAGCCTTGATCAAGCAGCAACCACAACAGTTTGTCATTCAACCCCAAGCTCCACCCACGCCTCGAATGCAGGCCCAATTACTACAGACTGCCTCAATCCAACCCCACCCACAGACTGCCTCGCTTGGTCTCCAGAGCTCCTCAGCTGGAGGACCTGTCCCCGTCCTCCCTAAACCACCAGCCCTCAGCCAGGGATCGGCTCCGAGCCAACAAGCCACCATCTTCCACTCCACAGTGAGCCAACACTCAGGTCTGAGGCAGTCTAAAGCTCAGCCTGTCCAGCTTACAGCCATCAACCTGCAGATTCAACCTGCACATAGCCAGGTATAGTTCTACACCATTATAGACCGCTCTGTCGCTTTGTATAAAAATGATGTCATAACCACTGCACGTCATATAATGGCGTTAGGAATGAATGCATTAACCATTCAGTTTTGCGGTTGTTGAAATAATTGTTCTACAAATCAGTCCCATAAATTGTTTGGCCCATTAGAGGAACATCCAAAACTACACTTTATTTACTACATAGCTGCACAGTGCATTGTGGGTATTATGTATCCTTAGTTAAATTCCTGAGCGCACTTTGGATTCCTGGCTGTGCTTTCAGACATGACTAGAAAAAGCTAAATATACTGAATGTGATTTTGGTTGCAGCCTGAGCTTCAGACTAATGAGGTAAAAGGCTTCTTCTGTTCTGTGCCTCTAACCCACACATCTAATCATCTAATCTTATCTTGTCTCAGGCCTCCAGACTAGCTCAGGACAATAAGGATAAGCCTACGTCTCTGGTGATAAGGGAGATTTGCCATCCTCTTGCTGCCCAGGTACCCACATCCGCCCCATCACAGGACACCAATCCTCCAGAGCCCCCCAAAGCTGACACTGGGACTGCCACAGGTCAAACTCAAGGTAGCATCATCTGAAACATCTACTCTGTGCAGGGGTCAGATAAATCTTAATGCTAGCCATGGAGTATCAGGACCTAGCTGGGAATGTGAATTAAATGTTTTTAGGTATTAGTATTAGGTTTCCTGTAATCAGAATAATGTTACATTCACCTGGTATCAGTAACACTCTAATCCAGCAGTGTCACACACTATTGTGTCTTTGTGACCAAGTTACTTAGTGACTTACTAAGACAGTGTCTTTGCAAGGTGTTGGGAAGCAGGTAGTCTTAACACATGTTGCGATAAAGTCTCTTAAACTGAAAAGAATGTAGGAACAAAGGATGGTGTTTTGATGATGGTGGTAGAGATCCAGCACATTGAACCAAACTCTTTTATACATGTTCATTTAAGTTGAGATCAGGCGCCTGCAAAAGCCACAGTTCATGTTGTTAGTCTTTCGGCTGCTCCCTTCACAGGCTCGCAGCAGCATGCATCGCACAAGGTTTTACACCGGATGCTCTTCCTGACACAACCCCTCTCAATTTATCCGGGCTTGGGACCGGCACTGCATCCAGTGGCTGGGGTTTCTGCACAGCAGGCGAGACACCTACCACTAAGCCACCAGTCCCCTGAATGTCACAGTTCATGATTCACTTAATTTTCATCAAAGTATTCAGATATAAGGTTCGATTCCCGTCTCTGTGTGCACAGAGTTTGCATGTTCTCCGCGTGCTTGTGGGGTTTCCTCCGGGTACTCCGGTTTCCTTTCACAGTCCAAAGACATGTAGATTAGGTTAATTGGCATTCCCAAATTGGCCGTAGTGTGTGAATGTGTTTGTGCCCTGCGATGGATTGGCACTTTGTCCAGGATGTACCCCGCCTTGTACCCTAAGCCTCCTGGGATAGGCTCCAGGCCCCCTGTGACCCTGAATACAAGATTAAGATGTATAGATGATGAGTGACTGAGATATATACTATATACTGTACTGTATATAGACCAAAATGTTTCATGAATAGTTTCCCATTTGCTACACACGTCTTCTTTTCATAAAGCCTTTTTACACACACTTCAATAAACTCTGTTCTCTGTTCAGCTCTGAAAGTCCTTTATTACCCTTATCCAGCTTGTAAAGTCAGAACAGATCAAGCAGTTTAACATTTGCTATAAGCAGCATTACCTGTGTAAAACATCTTCATATGGATTATAGATTAACTTCAAAGCCAGCGATGGAGACATTCTGTTCTGAATGTGTTGTGAACATCACGGTGTGTACACAACGCAAACCATATGATTATTTCCTCAGAAAATGACTTAGTGATTTAAAGAATGTTGCAGCCACAGCTGCAGGAAAATATATTATTCATGTCTTTTCCTCCCACACAAAAAAGGACTTCTCGCAGTGCGTTCGCATGTATGTGTGTATGTGTGTGTGTGTGTGTGTGTGTGTGTGTGTGTGTGTGTGTGTGTGTGTGTGTGTGTGTGTGTGTGTGTGAGTGAGACAACTCCTTTGGGGGAGTTGAAGGGGCGGTGAGCTAGAGCAGGAGGGTGAGTTTCCCATGAAACAGGAGGCATTGGTGTACTTCTGTTCAGTGAGGCAGGGAACCGAGTGGAGAGGCTGCACGATTAGTGTGCAGTTTTTCCTCATAGACGAACGAGATGAGAGCACTTACACAATTTCACACGGAACTGGACAGTGCTGCTGAAGCTAAGCAGATTTTAGTCTACCTTGGTGAGCAAGTCGCCTCATTCCGTGCGGGTTTATGATGTTTCTTTCTAGGACGGTGTGACCGTACTATGCTTTCATTGTTTGTAACTGTACGATCTCACTTAAAATGTACCTGTCTAAATGTGTCTGTCAATCAATCAGTAATTATTGATTGATAATTACTAGTTCTCATGTTCAAATTGTAGCTAATCGTCATTAGGGTCTTTGTACTTTAAGATTTTTGCCGTCTGTACAGTACGTCTAAATGGTGTAAATCATCCTGACCATTATGAAATGTTGGACAAGTGATCTCATGCTGTCCGCTAAGCCACCGAATCGAATGATAGTAAGTACCGATTGAATGTTAGACCTGCCACGGAGCTGAAAACACTTTGGTATTTTCCTGCAGGTGCAGCGGAGACCCCGAGCATAGTCGCCATGACCCCCAGAGGAGAAAGTGAGCCGGCTAACGGTGAAAACAAACCACCTCAGGCCATCGTGAAGCCCCACGTGCTCACGCATGTGATCGAAGGCTTCGTCATCCAGGAAGGAGCTGAACCATTTCCAGTAAGTACAATTTCATATTATACTAATATCCGGAAAATACCAACGAACAAAAATCAGCAGATCTGAAACAAATTTCAAAATGTCCCTTAAAAAAGGAAGCAGCATAACCTGTTGGAACGACTGGTGACAGCGTCAATTAAGGCCAGATCAGATCAGAGCTGTTTGGTCACACGACAACAGAGCTGCTTTTGTGGGATATCCCTGAAAAGCAAACAAATATGTAAAAGCTCGGTTCTGGCCAACGCTTAGCGCTTTCATCTGGCCCACACACCGCAGTGGAATGGCAACAATGAACTCATTTAAATCTGGAAAGCAGAACACAGCCAGTTTCAACCTTGATGAGACCATATGTCTGGCATCATATAGAGGGCTAAAGACCACAAGTCCACATAAACAAGGGGTACATTCATATATTTATTTCCACACTGAAATGTCATTTACCTCCATTAGGAACTCATCAGTTTGAAAACATGCTGCAGAGCTAGACAAGTCTGGGATGCTTAAAAACAATCCTAGTGATTCGGAGGTGATCGAGCTAGTATGAGACTATATGAGTCATTATTTTCTTCTCAGACTAGGTTACTGGACAAGTGGTGCAATTCTGAAGATGCGTCACTGGGGGGCTTTATCACTATTTATCCTCCTCGAAAACTTTTAGTGTGGATGAGGAAATCAGCACAACCAAAATAAAACATCATTCTTTTCATCATGTTTTTTTTCCCAGTGCTCTTTTTTATTGAACTGTAATCCCTGTAATGCTCCATGCCGAATACAGAGTCTCTTTTTACTAGTTCATTTATCTATATTATCTTGTGCACATCACTATAAGCCACATAAACTGCATAAATGTTCAAATCTTTCTAAACCAGCTCATTGTACTGTATATCGCCATTAAAAACCCCAGTTAATCAAAGCTTAATTTAATAAGAATTTTAGAGGTGAGAGGGCAGATTAGTGGTTAGCACTGTCGCCTTGCACCTCCAAGGTCCGGATTCGACTCCCGCCTCTCCCTGTGATTGGTGGGTTTCCTCCCACAGTCCAAAGACAGGCAGGTTAGGCTATTAGGCCATTTCGAGTGAGTACAAATTAAAAATGATACTAATATCTGGAAATTATTGCAATAATTGGTGGTCCCAAATTGCCTGTAGTGTGCAAATAAGCGTGGATACAGGATGTACCCCACCTTGTGCCGTAAGACTCCTGGGATAGGCTCTAGGCCCCCAGTGACCCTGCATACAGGATAAAACGATATAGCTGATGAGTGAGTGAGTGAGTGAGAGGTGAGTGTGTCATGCTGCCCTCATGTGGTCTATTATGGTAAAATAAAAAACTGCCCAAGTGTCTTTGTATAGGTACATTTACAGAACATAACAACATTCTGTGCTATTAAAGACACTCTTTGCACACAGAAGGATGACTCATTGGATGTGTTGTGTGTTTTGCACCCTTGTGTGTAAATTGTATGCCTGAGAATACCATTATATCAGCAGTTTTAAATAGCTCCAATAGTATGGCCCCAACAATCATGATAGGGTCACTAATATTTTACCATTTTATAATTTTCGCCCATTTGAACATTAAGTATGAAGGTCTTTGCCTGGATCTAAACAATACAATGCGTTGCTGCCACATCATGGCCTGGTTGTATAATTTAATACTATTGTACTTGTTTGCAGGTGGAGAGGCCACCAGTTCAGACAGACAGCCTTAAGAAAGCAGAGAAACCAGTGCCTTCAGACTCACAGAAAACCACACTGAACAATGCTCCCACCACCACTGACTCTGAGCCTGAGGAACCTTCACAACAAGGTGGGACGTCAACCCTAGTTTACAAATGTAATCTAATATTATTTCACATGCAGCAAAATAAAGACCTCTTAAGAGAGGTAGTTCATACACATTAACTTAGATGTCTTCTTAATTTGGAAAAATTTCATGGTACTCAAATTCAAGTCTGCTTATTGGGTGTGTGCTTCATACTGCTCACAGATCCTGCGACGAGAGATGAGGAGGAGCCAGAAGAGCCCAAGCTGACATGCGAGCTGTGCGGCTGGGTCGACTTTGCCTACAAGTTTAAAGGCTCGAAGCGCTTCTGCTCCGTGGTGTGTGCGAAAAGGTACACGCTATTGTTCAATTTAGCATCACACAGCTGTGGCACGAGAGCTTTTCATGCTTGTTTAATAACCATAGTTTGTGTCGCTTCTGACCAGGTACAACGTTGGGTGCACAAAACGCATCGGACTCTTCCACCCTGACCGCTCCAAAACTGCCAGTCGCTGGAGACGAAGGTCACACAGTCGAGGTTGCAGAAGTACAGAGGCAAAGAAGCAGGTTGGCATCTTCACAAAACAACAGAAACACAAACCTTCAATGTAGCGAATGCTTTATCTGTTATTCTCTTTCAATAAGATGCAGGATATACGGATGAACATACGCCATTGAAGCATCTGTTTCATTGCGTGTGTGACCATGCTGATCAATCTCAGGTTCTCCAGATTAACAGTGTTTATGTATGTTGATGACTCACATGTTCTGTCAATTATTTCGAAATAACACAACAGAATATATAATTTTCACATCATCAGCAGCCATCAAAATACCCTTGATTATAGGGGAACATCAATTACGTTCACAATAATTGGGATTATTTTTGTGATGTTTTATTGAATCCATGCCATGTACAATATATGGCCCAAAGGTTTGTAGACCATCACATCTGAAGTGCTTGTTGAACGTCGCATTCCAGATTTAGCTTCCTCCTTATATCTTGGAAGGCTTTCTGCTTGAGTATAGAACCTGACTGTAGGCATTTCCTTATTCAGCCATAGGCGCATTAATGAGTTTCACCAAAATGGAGCTATGTATATATATTTTAATGCTACAGCATTCATACCCCTGCATATGATACACAGTATGTAACTCAACAGCCACAATGTAGGGAAGACACACATATGGATATCCACAACCATTTGGCTACATGATGTAGTTCATTATTTAAGACCAAACCCATCTTAAGCATTATCATTTGCAAACCTTTGTCATCCTTCTGTACTGTATGTGTTTTTGCAGAGGCTCACTGTATGCCAGCAGTCGCAGGGCGAGTCCGTGTCCTCTCCGCTCCCATCTCAACCTAGTCAAGGAGATTCCAGTCCCTGCTCAGACATCTCCAGTTACGAAGAACCACCATCTCCTCTATCTGCTGCAAGCTCCAGTCCTGTGGCGCCACCCCGAGGGCCATCGACCTCAGATCCAGAAGACGTCCCTACGCTTAACGACCACTTCCTGCCATGTGATCCTACCAAGTGGAACGTCCAGGAGGTGTTTGAGTTCATCCGCTCTCTTCCAGGTGAGTGATTTAGAAGGAAAAATTTAATGAACTACGGACATGGCTGTGAAAAACAAACGCTTGCTATGATTTGCGGTATGACATTGAGTTTTGTTCTATGGACAACGCAGGTTGCCAGGAGATTGCGGACGAATTCCGTTCTCAAGAGATTGACGGACAGGCCATGCTGCTACTGAAGGAGGACCACTTAATGAGCGCCATGAACATCAAACTAGGTCCAGCGCTCAAGATCTTCGCCCGTATTAACATGCTCAAAGACTCCTAGCCTCAGAAGGCAGAGTAAGAGAGTGTGTGTGCAAGAGATTTATGTGTTTCTCAAAGGTCATCTAAAGGTGACCTTACAAATACAAATGCACTATAATGCTTAAAAAAAACTGTACCACCTGAAGGTCAATAAATGGAAGACAAAATATCTATGAAGAATGGCACAAATTCTAATGTGAGCTCGAAAAAGTACACAGTACTTTTGAGAATGCTGAAGAGCAGTACGTCGGCACATGATGTTTAAAGACTCGCTCGATACAGGGCTAACGGATGGCACAAGGTCTAATGTTCTGAGTTCAAAATACGTCCATATGTGAACAGAGCAGCCTGGATTTTACTCCCATTACAACAGAATTTTAGCATTTTATACCTTGTCCTATTTACAACTGTATAATATTGTTGATTTCAGAAGTTATTTTATCTTTTTGTACATGCCTGATTCTTTTATATAATTATGTTCAAGTAAATTATTCATATGTGTGTATGTGTGTGAAAGTGTGTCTAAGATAAGCCACAAAACAATTGGTGCTAAACAGTATGTGAATAACCCAATCACGAATTAGTCACTGCATTATGCTGTTTAGATTTTTAATCCAGATGAATGAAAATCAGTATAACGTTTACAAAGGGAAAGGCATTATGGGTATTCGTTGACAGAACTGCCTTTTTATCAGGTTATACCTGTATTAGGAATCTTTTTTCATCAGCCCGAAGGACAGCTCAAGCTCTGTTCGATAAAAAAAAATGTTCTTTAACATGTTGCCGGATTTCAGTGTGTGTTGCTAGACAGAATTGTAATAACGTCTTGTGTCTTTGTTGGGCATGCGTTGTGAAATGCCTGTATTTATCAAATGGATTTTAATTGGTAATATAATTTTCATTTTGAAATGAAAAAAGGTTGTTTTGCATAACATTTTTTGCACAGTGTTTCTGGATCATCCTTCTTTCTAGAATATTTGCCTGGTTGCTAATTAGCTTTGTATTAAATATGCTTTTAAAGTTGCACTGAGCAATTTTGACAAGGGCCAACCTCTGAAATGATGCAGGTAAGATTTCATGCACACAAGATTTCAGACCTCACTGAACACAAGCTGCTTTTAAAAATTTGCAACGACAGAGAAGGTCTACTAGGATACTTGTTTACTTGCAAGCAATCATATTAAAAATGCAGCAATGACTATATAAGGTCAAACTGATGCTCTGAAAATTTGCTGGTGGGTGAACGATTGTTTATAGCTGCTTTAACTTAAGAAAAACAGGAACCAATTTGTTTAAATACATTCCATAACATTAAATATAACTATAAATGGATAAAAAGAAAAGCGTGTTATACTTTAGTAATGAACGAATTTTAGATTTGTCCCATTGAAATAAAACTCTTCAGGATCCACTGTTAATGGGAAAGTACTCAACATTTGGTGGCATTATTACCCAACATTTTTCTTGATTATTTTCTTATAACAGCATGACCCGTGTGTTTTATTCCATTCATTGCACTTTTATGTACATTTATGTTATATAATTAACTCTGGAGGACAGGCACATCTCAAGATACTTGTTCTCTGTTTTAGTGATGTCTTGCTAAGTGCTAGGAACAGTATAAGTATATTAAATGTAAACCTAAGCCGTAATTATGACTTTGTTTTAGAAACACGTGGGTACTTTTACTCCTCTTAAAATCTAGGCCTTCATTTATTAATAATAAAATGAGAAATTTAGTAGTCTTTTAATGTTAACACCATTAATGACCCATTGATGGCGCACAAGATATTCATTACTCAATTTGTCTAAATTTCCATTTTTAGGTAACCGTACAGTCATAACCAGAGATTAAGTAAGACTAATATGAAAACATCAATATCAGATTTTCACAGATTTCATGTTATACATTTCTTTTACCAGCACCATTATTAACATCATAAAGAATTTTAGAACGACCCATTAGAACCAGATTTATTTTAGGTTTAATTCACTCTAAGTTTGTCAAATGTTTTACATACACATGATCTCAAAGATCGAAGAAAATTATGTAAAGACGTTTAAAAGCTTCTGTTTGGCTCATTGATGTAATTTAGAGGTAACTAGTGCAAATATAGATGTAATAAGGCAGTGCCTTATTAATAGTTTAAACTTAGCCAATACCTAAAAACCTGATGAGAAAAAAACAGAAATTATAAACCTTCTTTTTAAGAGTAATTTACTAACAGCTAAAGTTACCATGTACACCAATACAAACAACTGTATGCAAATTTTTAAAATCTTTGGACCATACACTCAATTGTTATGGAAATCGTCCATAAAAAAAGAAAGAAGGTTGCAGGTCCTAGGCTTTTTTTTAACACAATGTTGAAGGAGTGATGAAGGAGTGAGATTAAACAAAATTTGGAGAAAAAAGATAAGGCATTTAATCCAAAGAACACTATCTGAACTCTGGAAAAGGTAATACACATTCAGCAAAGAGGTCAGCCAGAAAGCTAAAACCAGGTCGCTACTGGCTGGGGATTACTTAAAGACAAATATGTGAAAGTATCGAAACGGCACGAAGCAATGACCTGAAACCTACAGAATATACTATGTATAAAAAAATAAATAAATAACTGACTGACTGAGTTACCCACGTTTTTTTACAGAAGGAATGAGCAAAAAAGGCTGCCCCAAGTGTTGATTTAAATTCAAGCAAATAAAGGCAATAACACTAAATACTTCCAATTAATTATTTTATGCAAATAAACTACTATAAAACAATCCATATTTGTATATTTAATATGAAGTTCTTTATTTTTCAAAACCTGCTGGATCCAGCTGGGCATGGAGTCAAAAAGATGTCTTCAGTATTCCGGTGTTACTTGCTCAATCCATGCCTGATTGATTGCTTCCTGAAGATCATGTTCAGATGATTGCAACAGACGTTCACAATTCCCTTGAGAAATTACTATTTTTAGCCCTTTTTTGTGCAGAGGTGAACACAAAATTGTTCCATCCTTTAACAACTCTTTAGCCCCCCCATAGGCTTTAACTAATTAGTTACATCACTTGTTTTGTGCACAGATAGAACTATGACACGATACACTATATGGCCAAAAGTGTTTGGCCAAACCTGAAATGAAATTGTGTCCAAATACATATACTTCAACATGGAGTTGGTCCCCCCTTTCACAACAATAGCAGCTTCCACTATTCTTGGAAGGCTGTCCACAAGATTTTGGAGAGTTTTTGTGGGAATTCTTGTCCATTCATTCTGTGTAGCATTTATGAGGTCGGGTACTGATGTTGGACGAGAAGACCTGGCTCGCAATCTCTGTTCCAGTTCATTCCAAAGGTGCTAAATTGGGTTGAGGTCAAGACTCTGTGTGGGCCAGTCAGGTCCTTGAACATCGATCTCGTCAAACCATGTCTTTATAATTCTTGCTTTGTGCATTGGGCAGAGTCGTGTTGGAATAGAAAAGGGCTTACACAAACTGTTGACACAAAGTTCAAAGCATAGCATTGTTCAAGATGTCTCGGTATGCCAAAGCATTAAGATTGCGCTTCACTTAGGATAATGAGTCTAATTGAAACACCTGAATTCAATAATAAACAAGTTTGGCCAAATACTTTTGTGCATATAGTGTATGGTTGTACTACATTTTCCACTATTACTTGTTATATAGAACAAGTAGCACTGTGGCGTAGTGATTAACACTGTGACCTCGAGGGTTCTATTTCCTTCCTCGGGCCTGTGTTCATGCATGTCAGATTTCCTCCCGCATGTCCAAAGACATTCAGATTTCCTCCCGCAGTCCAAAGACATTCAGATTAGACTAACTGAAGTTCCCAGATACAGCCCTGTGACTGGAATCTGCCTCGTGCCCTAAGTCTACTGGGATAGACTCCAGGACCCCCGTGACCCTGTATACAGGATAAAGCGGTATAGAAGTTGAATGAATGAATGAATGAAGAACATTAAAGCATAGACATACAAGCTGACATGAAAGGAAATGTATGGTAACTTGAAATGTGTGGAGGTGTAATACATTTGATTTTAATGTGGGTTTATGTAAAATGTTTGTCTCAACTCTAAGTTAAAGTGTGTAGATATTAATTAGCCCATTACAGGGTTTCTGTAATATTTTTATTTCACTCAAGGCCAAAAGTGTAAGAATATTTGTGGTAACGTAGTTTACATGAAAATTGAATTAAAATCGTGAGGAAATAGACTGTATAAATGGTGTGCTTCGCGCATTGATAGTAAAGTTTTGGTTGATTCTATAATGTCTGTGAATGTTATAAATTGTGTGTATAAGGTATAAGGCTGGGAAAACAGCTTTATCATCGTCCCAACAGTACACTGGCCAAGTCACAGTGGGGCAGTTAGAGGGAGCCGGAGGCTGCACAAAGAACAGAGTCCGTCGTTCAACTTCTTCTTGAACTCCTGCCCCCTGCTGCCAGCCCCGCTTTCCTATTGGGCAGAACATTAAATCCAGCTTGTTTATTGGCTCTCCGGAAGGTCAATCATTGTTACTCGTTCCCGTTGTCTTTTCATCACGAAGTGAGGTTACTCGTCTTTTAAATCCAAATCTGATGACCAGTGTTCGAAAGTGAACAAAGCTGGAATGGCGCCGACCACGGTAAGGTTGTTTCCTCGTATAAACTACAAATGTTTCTTTTTGTTTGCCTGTTTATACACCTTTTCTTGATTTCCTTTTGCATTCTTGGGATGAAAAGTCCAGCGCAACAGTTTGCAAACTTTCTGCAAATCACGCCACAGCCGTTTAGTAACTGTCAAGACTCAAGAGAATATGCAGAAAAGAAACATTTATTTGATTTTTTTTCTTTTTTCGAAAGTATCCTGCATATGGGAATGTTGAATGTGTAGAAAGTGATGCAGTTTTGTGCAGAAGCTGGACAGTTTGCTCTTTGTTACTTTGCAGTGCAGGAGTCAGATATCAAATAACCACAGGATTCCTGTCAGGAGCAGCCTAGCACACTAACACACTGGAACAGATCTCACAGATCTTTTAATACATGGCAAGGCTTACAACACTGTTAGTACTGTCTTACTATTTAATACTTTGATATTGCAGCTCTTTCACTTGGTTAAGTCTTAATCATGTTAAATAATTTGGGCATTTTTGTTGTTGTACAAGCACTAAGGTTGAGAAAAGCACAATGTGTAATATTAATAAAGTTAGATATTACACTATTAAAGTTATTCATATCTAGACATATCATCTAGTTGCACTGAACGGCTTTACTTTCTGGAGTTTTATCACTTGTGATCCCTCACTGATGTTTTTTTTTTTTTCCTTCGGGAAGAAAAGATTCAAAAGCCGAGTCCAAATAGCTCCTTCTATATTCAAGTGCAATGCACAAAATAGTGGGAGGAAATCATGGGTGTTATATCCAATAGGAAAGTACTTGGATTTCAGTCAAGAGTTGTCTGCTGTGGAGCCTAAAGGAATGTCGGCACATTTTCTGAAGTGGTTGGACATGTTTAATGCCGTAGCCCTGCTGAATGCTCAGGGCCAGAGAGGAAATGCCATATTACTGAACCATATAAGGAGCCCGGCAAGACTGGCCCAAATCCCAAATGAACATTTAGTGCACTTCATTGAGTGTAGCAGGCAACGTTTCGTCCACTGTATGGAGAGCCATTTGGAAATCAGATCTTGAATAAAAGACCGGAAAGCCCAGAAGTGATTTGAAGAGGGCTGAAAGGCTGTGAACTGTTAAAGTGACACTTACGTCTGGACGGCATTATTTTAACCAACATACTGTACATAATAAATGTAATATTACAGTATGCAGTTTATTGTGATGGTATAGCGGCATGCACAGGCAGGAGAAAACTGATCGTCGAAACAGATAGAGAACACCTTGAATATGAATTTGCAAGAATAATATGTGGTTAAAAAAGCACCAAAAAAAAAAAAAACTGCCCTGCAGTACATATTACTGTATGTCAGCATTTATGCCTGCTTATAGTACAGATATTCCCTTCTGTGCTGTAGGATGCATCGCATGCACATCCGTATATCCAAAAAATCTGTTTTGGTGAAGGAACAGAATTTATTTTAATAATTTTTTCCATTTTTTTGTGTGGTCAGACATAAACCATGAAAGCTGTCAACGCCACTAAAGCCCACAGAACTACTCAGTACCCATTTAGTCCGTAAAACAAAAACAGTATGTATTGAACAACTTGGCAAGTTAGTGCAAACATGAAAGTGTTAACACAGCCACATTGAGATTAGTGGTAACAGTTTGACGAGGGAGAGGACTTTAGTTCTTCGAAGTCTGAATCTTTTTTATCTTGTACAGTAGCCCAAATTGTGGTTTCAGACTGTATTATGTAACTCAATCCTCATCACTTCATGATGTGGAAACTTTGGCTAACCAGACAAATCGCAGTGTGAGCCTGCAGTCTTGCAGAAAGCAAAATACTGGCTGTACAGAAAGGTAAGAGCGCTCAGGGTAATCTCAGTGTTCTTTATGCATGAAAAATGGGAATTCAGTTGGCCAAAAATATTTTCTTTTGTCATTGTTTATTGAGCTCAGTGATGCATTGTTGAATACGTGACTTCCATAAGGTTCACTAAGTTCTTTTCCTCTTGCACCTGGTTAAGCCTGGTTTTAGACTTTTCGTAGCACTACTGAGACAAGAGCACTGATGGTATGGAATGTGGCTGTGGCTCATGAGCACAAAATGGATGACCCTCGGTTATTGATTTTTTTCTTTTCTCATGAACCATGTGACAGAAAAGGAGATGCACCATCCAGATGTTCGTGCATATACTGTACAGTATGTCTGTATGCCTGTATCTGGAAAAAAAAAATGTGAGAACCTTCTTGCTTCTCCAAGCTTTTTGGATATTTTATGTGTTTTTTTTCTATAGCAAATGAAACCTTTCTTTTAGATAAGAAATGATTTAAGAGTGCCAGATTCTGTAGAACTCCAGAGTTGGTGTCAAATGGTGTTCAGTGTTCATGAAAGGATTGGGGATTCCCAGCACTTTGGTTTGTATGAGCAAGCTACCAAGTAAGGATCAGATTTCCACCGACTCCCTTTGTCTGACCCGGTGTGTTTTTTTCCCCCAGGCATTGACTGGGCTATATCAGGCGATTTCTCTACTCCCCAAACAGTGCATCTACTCACTCCTGTACCTGAGTTAATTATTCCCATATGCCTTCCCTATTTTTATCCCTACCCCACTAGACCATGAGGAAGACCATGCGTTTGTTCCTTGTATGTTTGGAATAGTCAGTATTCAGAAGAGCACTTAGAATTTTATGGTATTTTACAAAGATCACATTCTGGTCCATTATTATACCCAGGAGATGTTATGAATATGTCAACTTGGTTTATGTTACTGGACTGGACAATGCAACGAGAAACAATGCTCATGATGCTACTCATATTTAGCCAAAGAAGCCTGCTATGTTCTCATTAAAAGAAAAAAATGTTTGATTTAATTTGGTTTGTTTCAGAAAAGGTTTGCAAACTGTCTTTTAGGTTGTTTTTTTGTTCTTCTTGGCAGATCCTCCTAAGCTTAGTCATATTGAATGGGGAGCATCTGTTAACTTCTATGTTTGGGTCATTTCAAGGATGTTCTGTGGGAGAGGCTTAAGTCAGGCCTTCTTTTGGGGGGGTGGGATTCTCAAGTACATTCCGAGACCTGTCCCAAAGCCACTTTAACATTGTCTTGGCTGTTAGCTCTGGGTTAGTATTGTGCTGAAAGGTGAATCTTTACCCTGGTTTGAGGTCATGTGTGCTCTGGAGCAGGCTTGCTTCAAGGACCTCTCCGTAATTGGCTCTATTCATTCTTCTTTCAATTCTTCCCAGCCTCACTGTCTCTGCTGCTGAAAAGCAGCCTCTTAGCATGATGTTCCCTTGATCACGCTTCATCATAACGATGCTATTAGCAGTTAATAAGCAGTACCTGGTTTTGACCTGATGTAGCTTTTGGACTAAAGAGTTAATTATTTTGTCATAAGAGCAGAGCAGCTTTTTCCACATACTTTGAGTCTGAGTACTCAGGAGCGGCTTTTGGCTTTTTCTGAACCTCTGTTAGAACGGCCGTTGGGTTCTTG
Source organism: Clarias macrocephalus (assembly GCA_011419295.1). Lineage (NCBI taxonomy): Eukaryota > Metazoa > Chordata > Actinopteri > Siluriformes > Clariidae > Clarias > Clarias macrocephalus. The sequence goes on along the minus strand of JAAGKR010003431.1, from coordinate 2,508 downwards.
CTGACCTCCCTGGATAAGATCTTTCATGCCAGTTACTGAGTTTAAGATTGTCTTCTTCTGTTTTCCATTTTACAATAATGAAGAGCACTGTGCTCATGGGAATATTGAGAGCTTTAGAAGAAATGGTTTTGCAGCTCTGACAAGATCTTTGTCTCAAAGTAATTTAAATCCAAAGGTCTGCAGAGAGTTTTCATCTTCTTTTATTTTGACCTGACATTTGCTGTGAATTGTGGGACCTTATACACAAAGGTCTGTGTCTTTTTAAATGATCTACAATCAACTGAATTTGCTACAAGTGGTTCAACATTTTAGTTCGACATTAATCTACATTAGGATTATTGTGGCAGAAATGGCTACAGTAATCCATAGAAAAAGTCAATTTAATCCACTTGAAAGGACTTACTAACAATCTATAACACAAAAAAAGTGCAAAATGTGAAGGAGTCTGAAACGTTCTGAACCCACTGTACATTCAACTGACTGAATAATAAATGAAGCTACTTGTCATAAAGCACTACTTTATTATGTGAGGTACTAAAAAGTTCAACTTAACCAAGCACATACCCACTCAGCTGAAAAAAATAGGGTTGTCTTTCTTTTGAATCAGGAAAGACTACGTGGGTTGAAAGAACATTTTTTCCTAAGGGTGCAGTATAGCAAGCACTGGTACTGGAAGATTCCTCAAAGCCTGGTGTAAAGGAGTACATGGTCACATGCTCGGTAGGTTATTACACTAATGGCAGTAAGTGGTGGATTTAAACATTAAAAAAATCAAAGAAGCATGAAAAATCATGGTGCTAGAAGTATAAAAAATATATATTAAGTACATTTCAAAATTTCAAAAGTAAAATAAAAGCATAAATCCATGTACATCACATATTATTTTGTTCTGACACACACACAATTGCAATTGCTCATTACTATTCCACATTCAGTTGCAGACTGGTAGATGAGACAGTGATGAGGAAGCGATTGAAGGGTACAGTGGGTGAGTGGTGGGTGTGTAATGAGGATGTCAGAGGGACAGGGAACTATCCATATTTAATTTTGTTACATATTAATATGCAGCTCTGCTTTGGTTGTATCCATCTAAGAATCTTATTACTTTTATCTTATGTTTTGGTTGTTTTTTTTTCTTATATAATGTGAGAACATTTAAGTACACATTTAGAAGGACACATTTACATTACACTTTTAAAATAAGTGTCAGCGAGGTTTTCTGTCACAGGAACGAAGACAAAGGGCTTTGTGGTTCCTCTGAATCTTTGGTTATATTAATATCAAGAGAAGAAAAGGGAAGCAGTTAAGGGAACAACTGTTTTTTAAATAGTATAATGTAAGTGGTGGATGGTACCAACTTGTTTTTTGAAGGTTTCACTATATTGAATTCAATTATAAATTAATAAAACAAACTGTGCTTTACACTGGGAGACAACTGAAATTTCATTTTCAACAGAAATTTGAAAATTTTATTCAGGATCAATGAAGTATCTATCTATCTATCTATCTATCTATCTATCTATCTATCTATCTGTCTGTATGTCTGTATGTCTATCTAATCATAAACCAATACCTGCCTGTCTTGGGCAAATGTTTATAAATGTATAAATGCTAACAACTACAATGTGTAACACAATTAAATACAAGGATTTCAATATTTAATATCAAAGTACCAGAATAGTCTAAAACAACCATAATGTAGTTCATAACTAACACTGTATTTGACCTTTGTCATGACTGAGATTTATTTATTACCCCACATCACTGAGCGTATTTGCCCTTGAATCAGTTAAAAATATTGTTTAAATTCCTTATCCTTATCCTTAAGTGATATCTAAAATGTAATCAGAATCAGGAATCCGGTAGTTAAGTGTCATGTTTAAAAGTACTACAGTACCCTATGAGCGGGGAAAAAAAACATATGTAGTCACTCTTGTTTTTGTATGCAGGAGTCCAGGCTGAATGTTGATGCTCTGAGTAAGAAAGACGTGCTGCTGCTCTTCAGTGTGCTGGAAGGAGAACTGGAGGCCCGAGACCTCGTCATCCAGGCACTCAGGGTTAGTTGGGCGCTTTAGACCTACTGTGTGATTAATGCTGCTAATCTTTATTCTAATGCACAGATATATTGGCATGCAAGAAGGCAGAATATCCTGGTGACAATTTTCCATTTTCAAACCCCAAGTTAGTAAATCCCACTAGCGACACCACACAAATAATTTAGAGAACAACTAAAGGATGCTTCAGTGAGTGCAGTGTTAATTCCCCTTCTTCAGCTCATTCCATTGGCTACCTCCGTCTGCCTGCCTCAAGTACAAGTTCTCGCTTGCCTATTGAGTAATCAGTGGAATTTTGGCCACCTACATGGAATCATTCATCACGGCCGGTACATGCAGCTCTGCAAGAGAACAACACTTAGGCTAGTGTTACCATCACCATGTGCTACTAAAGCGCCGTCCACATGTAAAACGTGTTTTTAATTATGATTTTTTTTTCTTTCCTGTCCATTTC